>MU777907.1:124796-146661 GCA_026770625.1 Nicotiana glauca
CCCCCAATTAAACCCAATTGCAATTTCAAATTACCCAGCCCTATTTTTAAATTACCCGACCTCTGACACATTTATTTTACCCGCCCGACTCCCCTTTTGATCCAGGCCGTTGATCAAAATGATCAACGGCCAAGATTCCACCTTTCCTTTTTAATCCACAAACATCCCAACCCTAAAATCATTTTCATTCATGCGTCGCCTCTGAAACCCCCAATCTATAAAACTCACTTGAACATTCTCTGAACCCTAATCGTCTCCTACCACTTCCACCGAGAAACCCACCGGAATCCATAGCTTCTCATGCCATGTGAGTCTTATACTCACCTCCCCTTGATCTTACACATCTGATACCTGAAGATTCGAGGCCAGACCTTGAAGGTTTGCGCTCAGACTTTTGCCAATTCAAGGCTCCAGAGTCATTGCCGGCCTTACTCCAGCGTACCATGGTGTTTTGAGCCTGGTTCTGACCTCTCCGACTCATATTGGTGACCTTTTCAAAGCGTTTCTCATTCTATGGTTCTTTTGAAGCCCTAACCCTTCGAGGTTTTCTCCAATTTTTTTTAGATTTGTTGTGTATCTACGCTCTACTTGAGTTTTTAAACGATTTCCCTAACTTTTCTTTCAAAAATTACTTTTCGAAGTCTTTCTTTTCCGATCTAGGGTTATCTGAAAATTCTTAAGTGTTTATCTGACATTCTTCTCCTTTTCTTTTGTGTGTATTTGCCTTTAATGTGTTCTTATATTTTCCTTCTACCACGTATGTTCCTCTACTGTGTTTTCTATACTATGTCCTTGTATTCTTTTCTACTATGTTCTGCTATTTTTTTCTACCATGGTCGTGTATGTTTCGCCTACTGTATTATTCTACCATTCTCTTAAGTGTTCTTACTATTTTTTCTTTTCTTCTACTGAATCTTGTTTAAGTCTCTTTTAAAAGGATCTTCTTAAGCATGCTTTCTTCTACTATTCTTATCAGTCTTTCCTCATCATTCTTGGAATTAGTATCTTTACTATGTTTGCTTTGAACACTTCAACTCTATGTACATGCTATTCATGAGTTCTGATTGCTGGAAGAAGCATGTTAGAAGTTTCAGTTCTTTTCTGAAACCTCTAAACATGTTTCGATTAAACTACTTGCCTCCTGATCTTTGTACTTGATTCAATGTGGAAACCCTAGAATCTGGGGGTTCTGCCGAGGTTTGATTACGTGATTTGATCGAACTAGGGTTTTATTATAGAACCCTTAACTCTGTTGGACTGACTTTGAGTCTCTGAACTGAGTTTGGACATTTGTTTTCATACAATGCTGAACTTTTTTCTAAACTCTTCTACAATGGATTTTTTCTACTGATTTACACGCCAGTCTTCTTTCATGCTCACATGCTCCTTATATTTGATTAATTTTCCTCTAAATGGTTTTCAAAATTGCAAATAGTGTAAACTTCCTTCTGAATATAGCTTGATTGATTTCTTTCCATCTTTTACTGATTTCCTATGTGACTCAACTTAGGTAAAACCCTTCTTTATCTTTTATGACATGGTTCGTTCATACCAAATTTCAGACCTTGTGATTTACTAGCTATTAATTGACTCCCTTGCCTTATTTGCACAAACAGTATATTGCTAAAACCTTGTCCTTAAATAACCTTTATGTATTTGCCCTCAATTGCAGGCTTTACACAAAGTGTTTATTTAACTCCTTTCCTTAAATGGTTTTACCTATTTGAATCTGAACCCCTTAATTAAGGGAATCTTTGTGTAATTGATTGAAAATCAGTTTTCAAACTATTTACTTACCTTATTTCTGTTGGCTTTCTACACTATAAAAGGCACGACCCCTTTCACAATCACAGGCTTCAAACTTCATAATTTCACAATCTCTTCTGAACTCACATATAGAGTATTTTGTCTTCCTATTTGCACTTTGGTTTTACAAGACTACTACTTTTTCTACTCATTTCTTTGAAACTGGTATGTCCTAATTTATGTTTCAGCATCACCCCCAATGTGTTTACTTATAGTCTTTATATCCATGTCTACTTTATTATTTCTGTAGAATTTGACATTCAGCTTAGTATGCCTATGTTCTACTGCCTGTTTTTGTTGTGAATCTTTGCTCGCTATCACATTACCCCTATGTGTTTGTGAGTGGTGACTTAGGGCATGGCAATATGAGTTGTTGTCCATGAACTAAGTTTTGAACCAATGGGGTCTTAACCTCAAAATAGGCTAGAGGGTGTGCCAGCATATCCTATTGCTGAGTATGCCCATCAGCCTACTCTTCTTGTGTTCTTGCAAATTCCCCACTCCGCTATACCCCTATGTGCACGGATTTTAAGTTATTCTCTTTCCCTTTTCCCCTTTCAGAATTTCACTTCTGCACTTGCACTCTCTCTCTTAGTTCCTAAGTTCTACCTCTCTCTTGTGAGCCTTGCCTTGGGAACTTGAGTTCCCTCTGAACTGCGAAACCTAAGGGCTAGCCCTTCCACACTACATTTTGGATTAATATGGTGGTACATTTGGGTGTAAGCACTGCCCGGAGTTGCTATGAAACTCTTAGGTAACTTTGACACACCCACGTGGTAGAAAGGCTTTGAAACATGATCTTTGGAGTTGGTTTACTTCAGACTGCAGACAAGAAGTCTGGATTAGGCTTTCCTCGGTTGTAATTTTCAATTTCTGATGTATTTTTTTTACTTTATTTTCTTTGGACTATAATAACTTTGTAACAAACTTTTGGGGATGGTTAGTAAAAAGGGAGGGCTAACCAGGCATGTAAAAGGGTAGATAACTTGCCTATAGGAATCTCTAACTTCAATATTTTCTCATATAGCAACCCTATCTATAAGGTTTCTGCATTTGTCATGTAGTTACCATGACAATAAGATTTTTGCATTTTTCATGTAGTTACCACGCCTATAAGATTTTCTGCATTTTTCATGTAGCTACCATGCCTATAAGATTTCTGCATTTTTCATATAGCTACCATACCTATAAGCATTTTTGCATTCTCATTTAGTTATCGTGTCTATAAGAACTTCAACATTCTCATTTAGATTCAATGACTATAAGAACTTCAGCATTCTCATTTAGATGCCATGACTATAGGGATCCTGCACTTTCATGTAGATAATATGTCTATAGCTTCTGCACATGCACGTAGAAAATATGCCTATAGGTCCTTTCTGATTCTTGCATACCCGCTTTTCACTAGGCAAACTTGTCTATAGGTCCTAATAACAAAAAAATGTAATTAGATATCACACAACGCTTAGATATCATGTTGTAGAATTTCTATACTCTTCTATGTCTATAAAAATGTTTTAAGTTTGCAAACACTTAGAAAGCATGTCTATACGGGTTCTAATCAAATCTGATCGCCTCACTCGTTGGTGAGTTTAAACTATCAGTAGTAATGCATTACCAATTGCAGAACTTGTGCTCTTCTGCTAAAACTCTCTTTAAACTAGCAATTTTCTTTTCCTAAGTCAATCTGCAATCAGTTTTCTTCTTTGTTTCTGAAATTAGTAGATATCATGCCTATAGGTTCCGTCTAACACTTAGGCAAACCATATGATAAATTTATAAACCAAATCAAATTTTATTAACTACAACCAGCAGGCAGGCCTGAGTCGGGCTTCCTCTCTGAACTATGTAATAAATCAGTCTGCCTCAAAATTTTTAAGTTTTAATTAGACCTTAAATAGTACATGTAAGTCATGCTAACCATTTGCTTTTCTTTGCTTAAATGAGGTCTGTTTGAGCATTTCGTTTGTTTACAAGTTTCCCCATATTTGTTATATGTGTTTTTGCTTGTCACCTTAGTATTTTATCCTTTTAAACCACAAATAAGCCAACCTCTCCTCCCTTCTGTAGGACTAGTAGTCCCGAGCACCTCTGGGGCTAATAGGATCGGGGCGGGTAATAGCATCCAATAAGAAAATGAGACTATTATGCGCTTTAATACCTCAACAGGGTGGGAAAGGGTAGATATGGATATGTTGATCACGCGATAACACCAAGTTTATAAGTGATTACCGGGTGTGATCCATATATTAATAAACCTAAGACCCCCTTCGCTTTGGTCTTTGTTTCTTTTAAATCTTTTAAAACGTTCTTCTAAGAAAATCAACTCTCTTTAATGTTTTTCGAATTTGTTTATTTCTATCCTTTATGTGTAAATCCCCTATTATTTGAAGTCCTACTTGCCTATGTGTTATTTATACTTTAATTCACAACAATAGCTTGGTCGGGAACCATACTAGTGGATTCTGAGTGGTGCCTAACACCTTCCCCTCGGAATAATTTCAAGCCCTTACCCAATCTCTGATTATCCAAACAAAACCCTTCTTAGTGTCCTAATGCACTTAAACCATTAGGTGGCGACTCTTCAATTCTCTTAAATTCAACTCCCAAAAGGGAACGAATTGTCCTTCCACATGTCATAAACCCGGATTTCGCTCGAAAAAAGGGGACGCGATATCCCTGAGTTCAATTCTCAGTCTTTCTAACGTTTTCGCTATGTTGTAGTGCAAGGAGATGTACGATCTTTCCATCCTTTGGCTCCGTGAGGAGCTTTATTATCCTGAAAAGGAGTGTAAGAAAGTTACCTCGAAGTTGCAAAATTTAGGGGCTCATTCTGTCCGAGAAAGGGAAGAACCAGAAGAACTCCGAGCCGTTTTGGAAACGGCACTCCCGGAGAAGGCCGATCTTGCTGCTCATGTATTTTCCCTTACTTGTGCCTGACTTTTATTCCCATATCCCCACATACATTGGTTTACATTTCTTTTGTAGGTCGATCAGAGCGGCTAACATATTAACCAACTAAATATGGAGATCTCCGGGTTGAGGGAGAGAAATAAAATAGCGGGCGGGGAGTTGGTGACATCCCAAGATCTTATCAAGGATGCTCATAGGGAAGTTGCTGCCTTAGCCGTGGCTAAGTCCGAGGTTGAATGAAATGCCATCACTTATCAAGAGGATGCAAGAACGGCACATAGAATAGCTCATGAAATATCAATAGCAGCTGAGCAGAAATTAACTCGAGCTATTAAGGATGCTAAGGCGGAGGCGAGGAGAGAGACCCTTGAGGAAATCGGAGCAAGTGGTATCAACCTGTTAGCTAATCTCAAGGAGGCCCGTAAAGTGGAGTAAGAACTGGCTCTTTTAGCTGCCCCCAATGTGGGAGAAGATAGTAGAGATGAGGAGTAGTCTCCAAGTCATTTTGTATCCCTTCCATTTCTCTTTTGTATGCGGCCCCCGGGGGGAGGGTTGTGTAAAGATGTTTTTTTACAATGTGAAAAGCGGGTTTTCATTCTGCCAGCCCTTTTTTTCTTTTTAGTCTTTTCTTCCTTTGCCCCTTTGCTTTTGCATTTTAGCTTTGCCTCTCGATGTTAGCCTTTCGGAACCTACTCTTGGAGCAACCGAGACCCTGAAACCGGCCATGTCTTGGGGTTAAATCGATAGCTTCTCTCAAATGGATGCTCGTGGTGTCGGGAGGCTTCCCGGGGCCTAGCAGTTTTTTGAGTTACATGGGATAACAGTATTTGTATGAACCAATAAAAGAGGGGGCCCGAGCTGATTCCGCAAGTACGTTTCCCTACGAAAGGGTGACATTAACGCAACCAGAATTAATTAGACCTCTTGGGTAGGCGGGCAATTGTTGCTTTGCCCCTATATATTTGTTCATCCATCTCTACAATGGTGAATTTTCTATTTTGAAAAGGCTATCTCTTCCGCAGAGCCTGGCGCTTCGTGCTAGTCCTTCCGCTCCCCAATTTCAGAAAATTTTTTGCTCATATCCTCATTTCTCCCCCCCCCCAACTTTACCGCAGCCATGGATGCTATGTTGAAATCCGATAATCGGGTAGAGGGAGTCTCTCTTGTATTCTGTATTCGAGTGGCACCAGCGGCTCACCTCCAATGTCAGGTGAATGAGGCTCAGGATACCCTGCCTCAAGGGGAGCTGTTATGTCTGGGAAACCTCCCATTGTTCCGGGCCATCGAAAGAATGTATCGAGGATCATTTCATCAGTGGGAAAGGTTGACCTCGAGGTGATCAAAAAATATTGTGGATGGGAGGAAGGCATGATTTTGCAGGTACCTTCCCCCGAAGAGAGCGTTATGACGTATGTCGAGGGATTTTTTAGCATATACGCGCACGTTTTCTTGTCGGGTTCCCCCGACCAGGTCGTGCTTGATTTCTATCGGAGATAACAGGTAACACTAGCACAGGCTCATCCCTCCCTTTGGAGAATAGTGCAGGTGATGAGATATGTTGTCGACAAGGCCGGGATAGAGATTACCCTCAGCCATCTCGTGAGGTTATATCAGCCATTGCGCTACCGGAGCCTGATTGATCTTCAGCGTCGATCCACCCAAGCTATTGTAATCGGAAGCGAGGAGGATGAGGACCACAAATTGATGAATCAGTTCGTTTGGTGTCGAATGACTGATGTCATTCCTGGAGAGTTTTTGCCATTTCCCGAGAAATGGAACTTTACACGCAAGTGCCTCATACAAATTATCTTCATTTTGACTGGAGGCAGGCTCCGCAAAAATATCTTTCTGTTCTTTATTTGTAGCAACTCATTGTTCACCAAGCAAGGTCCCTAATTTAGCCGAGAGGTCTCACAAGCTGGCAGCTTGCTCGATTTATAATTGACGCCGGTAGCGAGATCTGTCCAAAGGGAGATGGGAGGCGAAGCATCATTGTAGGTGCCCAGCGCTCTGCCTCCTAAAAAATTGCACTTTTCTTGCCGGTTTATTTTATTTAACTATCGCAGGGGTCGAGGGTCCTTTCAAAATGAGGCCGTGTCCTCCAGGGGAGGAGGAGAGATTTCCGGCCTAGGGATCAAGGAGTTTTGATAAAAGGAAAGATGTTTCGGGGTGCGAAAAGGCTTGAAGTGAAGTGACTCCCTCTCAGCGATTAAGAAGAAGCGATTTGGTCGATCGGCCACCTTTTAGAAGTGGCACGCCCTCAGACGTTGCTTCGGCCATCGGCGAGGCTCGGCATTTTTGCCTCATGGTGAGTTTTGACTATTGTAAGATTATTCCAACCCCGTTCTTTTCCTTTTCTTTATCTAGCTTTGTTATATAGGCCTTTCACAGGCTTAAATCCGAGCTGCTTCAAAGCGAGGCCTCGTTGCGGGAGGCTTTGGATAGGGAGAAATCCCTCAAGCTTCTTTGTGTAGCGAAGGAAAGCGAGCTCACTTCCTTGTGGTGTGGGGTGGACCAGAGCCGGACCCTTGAAGTCTGCTTGGAGAAATAGGTACCCTGCATTTCATGTTGGCTTGAACTCCCTTTATATCATGGTGTCTTGATATTTTGATATTTCAGTTGAATGACAAGGAGGATGAGTAGGGACAGCTCTGGGGCGAGGTTAGCTGAGTCAAATGCAAATTCAACGAGCTGCGGGTGTGCGCGAATGCTCATTTTATGGCCAAAGAGATGGATCAGGCCAGGGTTTATGTTCTTGAGGTGCAAATACAAACTGTTCGTACAAATTATTCTGCTCGGGCAAAAATCTTTACAAAGCTTTCGTCCGAGATTTCGAAGGCAAAACCTGAGGTGGTGAATGTTTGGGACGAGGTTGTAATGAGTAATACCAGGGCGATACAGAAAGTGGCGGCCTATTTAAAGAGTGTTGTTGTTGCTAAAGTTGAGCTAAATAGGGCCCTTGATCGTGCAAGCAATAGCAAGGAGTGTGAGAGGTGCAGATCCCGGAGGGAAATCCTTAAGGGGATTCATTCAAGGGGCTTCAATATCTTGGGGAAGATCGAGTGAGCCAAAGGGGAGGAATATGATGCCAAGTTCCTTCTGTCCGATACTGAAGATGGTGAGGACGGAGCTATCGGGCCACAGTTGTTGAAGGGGGAACGTTTAGTCCCTGCCTTTTTCTTGTGTATATAGCTTTCATAATATGTTGTAGACTGACCTTGAGCTTCATCGCCAGTATGTAAAAATAAGAGGGGAAACCCCACAATTTGTAGCTTATGTACCCTTGTTCGCCAAGGTCTCAATCGGGTCTATTCGACCTTTGGATTGGTAGAAATCTCCGAAACTGTAATATGGCCCTGATATTTGTTAGGCCGGCGACACCGGCTATTAGTTTTTGCTTTTGGGCGTGAGCATGTTAACAATTTTTGTTTCACTCTCCGAGTCGGGCTCTGAGTCGAGCTCAATCCGCCCTTAAGTTTTACGTCTGCATGGGCAGGTGACAATGGCTCTTACGCCTTGGGTCTAAGCGACCTTTTGTGTCTGTGGCCCTGAGGCTTATAGAGATAGCGATGATGGCACTTACATTGTGCCCTTAGGCGTGTGTAGTTAACTATTTTGGATCCGATCTCTGAATCGGGTTACAACTCGATCTCATTTTAATCCTCAAGGTTTTAAATTTTTAATTGGCGACAGTGGCTCTTACGCGTGTGGTCGTTACGATCTTTTAGTGTGTGGCCTTGAGGCTCATTTTGCTGGCGACTATGGCTATTATGCTTTTGCCCTTAGGCATATGTAGGCTTTATTTTCCTCTCTTTAAGGTCTTTTTGAAATGATTTTGCCTGACCCATTGTCGGTTCGGGATGAACCTCAATTTCAAGTCGTTAGTAGTGATTTTTCGAGCACCTTAGGAGGTTTAGCTTGCAGGTTGAGTAGCTCGAAACCTTGCAATTTGGAGCTAACATGATCAAAGCTTGTTTGCCTATTGAGGGTAGCCTATTTTAACCAGTTCTTTTCGAAGTAGATTCGAAGTAATGGCTTGTGATTTTGTTAGCGATGGTCGGGCGATCCTGAGTCGCATTAATTTGGATGGAGCAGCCATTTTGATCGTAGTCATATGTGTTTGGCTGGAGCCATTTTTTGATCCCGAGTGATAGTTTAGGCATCTACGTCGATGGTATGCCCTTTCGGGAGTCTTACAAATGCAACATATAGCCTAAACTTCGGGATTGAGTTTTATGCTTGTAGTAAGGTCTTACAAAATTTTCATGCATGTTGAGGTCTTACAGTTTGTCATGCATGTTGAGGTCTTACAGTCTTTGTTGCTATGTATAATAGCTCTGGCGAGACCGAGTCTGCCTGCTCAAGGTCTTACAGCCTCGGGTTTTCCAGTGTATGGCGATTGATGAAAGTCTCCGAGTCATTGAGTTTGTTTAGGATTGAAGGCCATTACTCGTGAGCTCGAAATTGCCTCGTTGGGGTGTTATGAGCATGGAGTTCCGACCCTGAGGTCGTGCAGGTGCTAAATTGTTGATGCTAAGTCTTTGGGTATTTCGGGGCATACTCGGTGGAGGGATCCCAACTGTGAGCATGCTGAACTTTCTTTTGGAGTACGAGATGCTTTTGGTGAAAGATATTCTTTGATTGCTTGGAGTGAATACATGTCGTTATGTTGCCGTAAGCCCAGCTTACGCGGACACAGTTCTTTCGATCGTTTGGCCCGGTACATCATTTCCCATTGGAACATCGTTCATCATTTCCTGGTACAGGGTTAATTGCGAAGAAAGTCTGGTTGGCTTGTTGAATTCTTTTCAGTAAGAGTGCGGGCGTTGCCTCGTTAACAAAACTCATCGGCAAAAACCCACTTCGGGATAAAAGACGGATCAAAGGAAAAGAGTGCAACGGATGCTTTAAAACCTTAGGGCCCTCGAGTCGGAGTGGCATCCCGATTGCCTTGTTTGCTGGCCTGCGCAAGAGCTATCATGAATTAAAGGATAGAAAAGGGAGAGGTGATTATACCTTGATGGCGATGGCGATGGCGCTTTCGGGTTTCGGCATTCATTGAGCGGATGGTATGTCATCTCTATTTGAGTACATCCGGGGGCGAGCATCAAAAAATCGTGTGGATGACGTGTTAAGGCTCGCCTGCTTTGTTCTTTTTGGTAGTTTCTTTTTCTCGGGATTGGCCTTCAACTCGGTTGCTAAGAAATTCTCGAAGGTGCCTGTTATCTAGAAGCTGGGCCACTTCCTCTCGGAGTTGCCTGCAATCTTCCTTTATGTGCCCGTGCGAGTTGTGAAACTCGCAAATAAAGTTGTAGTTCATTTGGGAAGGATCTAAGCATAGGGGTCTGGGCCATCTGGCGTCCCTAATTTTTTTAATGGCGAACACGATGTCTGATGCATTGACGTTGAAGTTGTACTCCAATAGGCGAGGTTCCCTAGTTGGCCTCGTGTCCCCATCGAATCCACCTCTGTTGAAAGGTCCCCTAGGGTTCTGTCTTGGGTTCACCAATCGGTCGTTGCAAGGCGGATTGGGTTTCAGAGTGTTCCTCCTACAATCAGGGTATGGTTGGTACCTTTCTTTATTTGATCTTGACTCCTTTGCTAAGTGTCTGCTCGGGTATACTAAGCCCAAGGGGGTTTCCAGTTTGTCATCCTCGACCCTGATCTTTTACTGGTATCGATTGTGGACGTCCGACTAGGTTACAACGGGATACTCAATCAGATTCTCTTTTAGCTGCCTTGAGGCCACCGAGCTTCATTCATTTAGGCCTTGAGTGAAGGCCTGTACTGGCCAGTCATTGGAGACTAGAGGTAGTTCCATTAGTTCTGTCTGGAAACGAGACACGAATTCTCGCAGCATCTCGTTCTCCCTCTACTTAATCTTGAATACGTTGGACTTTCTTGTTGCTACCTTGATGGCACTGACATGCGCCCTTACGAAGGAGTCTGCTAGCATTGCGAACGAATCTATGGAAATGGGAGCTAGGTTGTGGTACCACATCATAGCCCCTTCGAGAGTGTTTCTACAAACTTCTTCAGTAAGATGGACTCGATCTCATCGTCTTTTATGTCATTGACTTTCACCGCGCACGTATAGGAACTGACGTGTTCCTTGGGATCCGAGGTCCTGTTGTATTTCAGGATTTCTGAATTCTGAACTTCTTTGGAATGGGTTTCGGAGCCGCTTCCTCCAGGAACGGCCATTGAACAAACTTCCTCGAATCTAAACCCTTCAGCACCGGGGTCGCGCACGGGATTGGGTCAACTCGAAGTTATAAGCCTCGACCTTCTTATCGTTAGCTGCTATCCTTTTCTTACCTGACTTAATCCTTTTGGTGAGGTCCTCCAGCATTTTTACGATGACGGATCGATTACTGATCCGTTGTTTCTTGACCTCTTTGGTGCCTATTCGGCTGGGGGAATGGTTTCCGGCGCTACTATGCTGGGTGTCTTCGGGTGGCTTTGCAACTGAGCGATAGTCAACTATTATGCCTGCAACATTTCAAAAATAACATGAAGATTAACTTCATGTTCTTCCCGGGCTGGGATTTTTAGGACTTCCTGTTAGTCGCCATGTTGTACGCTTCCGTCGGTGTGTGAGATTTGGTCGACCTGCTGCGTGTCTTGCGAGCCCGCATCCATTGGGATCGGTCCTCGTACGTTATTAGGGTTCTGCTGTGGTGCGCCAATGACTGAACATCCACGCCATTTTCCCTGTGGTTTTCGAGGTTGTCGTTCTCAACTCTGTTCACTGAGCCAAACATTTCCACCTGAAATCAAAATATCTTGAACAAGAAAAAGTGCGAAAGATAACATGCATTTGTGTAATGAAACCGGCAAGAAAATAATCACTATTATTTTTAGCCCCATGGTGGGCGCCAAACTGTTTATCATGAAAATGGTAACAACAAATTAATTTTGTTAATGGGACTCTAAAAATACGTGATCTATTTTTATGCTAGTTGTAAGAGGAGTTGATGCTAGACGTATGAGGTTTAACGATGAAATACGAATTAAAGTGGGGCAGTGATCAAACTAAAGGACTCATTACTCGGGCTTCAGGCTGCTCGACGAAAGGCCTCGAGGTCTATATCCGGCTCAAGCTCGAGCTATCGGGGATAACCGGGGAGGGGATAACAGTTAAGACATGATTCAAGAAGGCTATTTATGGCCAATACCAAGCAATAAAGGAAGAACAAGTATGAAAGCAATAAATGTAAAAGAGTAGACTTAAGCAGATGAGTCAAAGAGCAAAAGAGAGAGAGAGAGGGGGGGGAGATATTATTGATCTTGTGTAGAATAGTTGGAGCAACAGCAGCCCCTTACAAGGTGGCGAGGATCCTCTTTTTATAGGAGGGAAAATACAATATAGTACAGAATGCATTATGTGTAAAGATGCGGGAATGGGACGGCTAGGCTCGATGCTAGACTCTACTGATGCCAGTTGCTCGTCTCGGGAGTTCCCCACCCTCGAAATCTTTGCTGGGTCAGACGCGAATAAACCTCGGGGGAGGGAGCTTGATCGCGACCCCACAGCCTCGAGGTACCGATATGACTTCCCAAACGCACCCTAACTGTGAGAAATCGGTCCCTCCAATTTCACCGTATACAACATGTGCCAAAACATAACAAATCAATAAAATGACTTTCACAATATGCCACAACATTTCCTCAAAACAGTTTTAATATCATAACATAGCCCTCAGCTCAACAACACTGAATACAATAGCAACAACAACAATGACATGAGAATACGGCAAGTAAATCAATTCAAGAACTTTAGAACACAAAGAAATTGTAGATCGAGCTCAAATAGGTAGGAACAACAAGGAATAATGGTCTCAACAAGGCAGAGATAATGTGTAGCAGTGATCCCGTAAAAGTACAATTCGATGATAAGAGAGATAACATGAATCAATGATTCCAAATAAGGATAAGTCAACAAGGAAAAGGGATAATTTAAGGTTGAGCAATTACGGAAGAGATAAAACACATTCAATTAAGGATAAGAAATTACGAAAAAGATAATAATAACTTCAACTAAAGTTATACAATTACGAAAAAGATAATAATAACTTTAACTAAGGATAGCATGGCAATAAAAGAGGTAACAACTTCAATTAAGGCACATAAGAGTTTAATCGGCAATATGGGTAGGACATGAAGCAATTAATTCCAAATAATACACGTAAGGGTGAATTTAGTAAATGAGGGATTTAGCATGACAAAATAACTTCGTATCTAATGAACATAAGAACATTAGATATTTAAACGGCCGAATTTCCACAATAAGCCCAAGCATATACTCGTCACCTCGCTTACACGGCCTTCACATGACACAATTAACACAAATAACTCAAATCCTAAGGTGTAGTTCCCCCGCAAAAAGTTAGGCAAGATACTTACCTCAAAGAAGCCAAACTAATACTTTTAAATGACCTTATCGAGTGAAACAACCTCTGAACGGCTCAAATCTGGCAACAGTAACTTCAAATCATAAATAAAACTCATTGAAAATCATTTCGGATAACAAAGCATCAGTCTTTAACAAAAGCTAAAAAGTCAACCCCCCGGGCCCGCACCTTGGAACCTGGTAAATTCACAAAATCCAAATACTCATTTCGATACGAGTTCAACCATGCCAAAATTATCAAATTCCAATATCGAATCGCCCTTCAAATCCTTATTTTAAATTTTGAATGATATTTTTACAAACTTTCCCCAAATTTCCAACTTAATTCACTAATTAAATGAAGAAGATAACAGTGGGTTCATGAAATATAATAAGATTTGGATAAAGAACACTTACCCCAATAAATTGCTTGAAAAAATCACGAAAAATCTCCCAAAGCTGACGTCTACAACTCTAAAAATGAATAAAATCCTCAAAATCCTTCGACAATATAGAGTTTGCCCAGGCCTGATCACACTTGTGACATAATTAACCGCTTTTGCGGCGTCGCTTTTGCAACAAAATAAATGCGCCTACAAAGCCCACTAGCCAGCTTCCCTCACGCACCTGCGGACATTCTTCCGCTTCTGCGCAACCGCAGGTGCGCATGCCCAAATTGCTTATGCAGAGCTGCAGATGTGCACCAATTTCCACATCTGCGAAGACAGCCAAGCCCAAGCTTTATCGCTTTTGCTTCCTCATCTTGTATTTGCGACCATCGCACCTGCGCCAAGTGGTCCGCAGGTGCGACCACAAGAACTCAGCCCAAACTAGCCTCATCCAAAAATGCTCCAATTAATCTGAAGCTTGTTCGAAACTCACCCGAGCCCCTCATGACCCCGTCTGATTATACAAACAAGTCCTATAACATAAAACAGATTTACTCGTGGCTCAAATTACATCAAATAATATTAAAACTATGAATCGCACCACGAATCGAACTTATGAATTTACAAAAATTCTAACTTGCAAAACTCCTGGCGAAACATATCAAATCAACTCGGAATGACGTTAAATTTTGCATGCAAGTCTCAAATGACATAACAGAGCTAATCCAACTCTCTAAATCAGAGTCCGAGCCCGATATCAGCAAAGTCAACTCCCGGTCAAACCTCTCAACCTTCCATAACTTCAACTTTCTAATTTTTGCCAAAATGCTTTAAAATTACCTACGGACCTCCAAATCCAAATTCGAATGCACGTCTAAGTCCAAAATCACCATACGAAACTATTGGAATCATCAAACATTATTCTGGAGTCGTATACACATAAGTCAAATTCCAATCAACTCTTACTGTTTAAGCTTCTAAAACAAGAATCCTTCTTCCAAATTGATCCTAAATCATCCGAAATCAAACTTGACTGTACAGCAAGTCATGACACATAATATGAAGTTGATCGAGATCTTAAGCAACCAAACGGGACGCTAATTCTCAAAACAACTAACCAAGTCATTACATATTTCTAGTTGGGTTATTGTTGTGAGATTAATTATACTTTATTTATGTTACGACAACTTATATATCTTGTTATGGTTGGTTTTGGTTGATTATGATTGTTGGCTTACCTAGCCAATTTGAATTAGGTGTCATCAAAATCATTAGTGAAATTTTGAATCACGACAAGAGGTTCGTATTTAATTACAAGTCATATATATAATTACCAATAGTGTACAAAGTAATTCAATGAATTAGACTCCAATCTTCCCTATTTTTTCTCCCTCTTTTTCTTCCCTCATTCAGCCAGCTTATGTCAAGTTTGTTGGAGCTGCTATATTAAACGAGATACTAATCATGGGCTGATAGGGTTATCAAAAAAGTATGTGTCATTCAATTATGACATAATTTTTCAATGGGATCCATGCTTATTTGATAATTTATGCAATAGCTGTCTTTAAGAATTAATTTCGAAAATATTATCAAAGCATTTTATTGACATTAAAGTGAAAGAAATTAGACTTTGTATAGGTGTATGAGATGTGAAAAGAAGAGGTTAACTTCATTTACAGCTATTAAAAATTTCGAAGCTTTGACTTTGAAAAATTAAATTTGCAAAATTATTATTTCTTTTGATTATGTATTGTTATAAATGATTGGGAATATCCTTTGGAGTTTATACCTCAATCTTGAGAGAGTTTGGTGAAGACTCGAGGTGGTTTTGGTTGAAATTTTAGATTAAACCCCGAAAAAAGAAGACATGAATAAAATTTATATGTTTTGTATGTCAGATGTACAAATGACATATAAAATATATACAACTAACATAACTGTATGCAAGTTACATGCAAGTTTTATGTAATTTGCCAGATTTTATACAACAAAAAGTCATATACAAGTTATATATATGTTTTGTGAAAGTTGTATGTTTTGACTGAATTCTGTACAATATAAACTTATATACAAGTTATATAAAAATTGTATCTTTTGAGCAGATTTATATATTATTTTATATATATATAATCTCTTGCTACTTTTGTAAATAGGAAAACCTAGCTAAAACTGGTAAATTATCTCAATTTTGTATCTATAGAAAAAATTATATTTTTATTACTTCTTTATCTTATGTGAAATACAAAAGTCCATATGGATTAGGAAGAGTTCGTTCTTTCACTTTATAGTCTGTTGCCCCTTATTAGCTTGTAAAGAACAAGTAAAGGGAGACCGTTCGCGCACGTGAAAGATGCACCTAAAAACAAAACTAGTGGATTCGTCCGCCCCTCCCTCCCCCTTCCTCT
This sequence comes from Nicotiana glauca, assembly GCA_026770625.1. Taxonomy (NCBI): domain Eukaryota; kingdom Viridiplantae; phylum Streptophyta; class Magnoliopsida; order Solanales; family Solanaceae; genus Nicotiana; species Nicotiana glauca. The sequence goes on from MU777907.1 coordinate 140,702, forward strand.
CCTCCTATGCGCGAGATATACGCGAGGCTTAATTCAAATATAGTTTTGCAAAAATTATGTTTTGATATTTTAAGCTTACCAAAAAATTATTCAAATATATGCTTACAAGAATACGTTACAATTTTTTGTAACATTTCTTTAAATAAATGTTGTAACAGTTGTGTATACAGCTAAAATCGAAGAGTCCAATTTTATGATCACTCCATAGCCCGTCTCTAGAAGGCTCGAGGCACAGCTCGAGATTCAATCCCGAGGATTTCCTATGTTCGACCTCAAGGCAGTGCACATCGGTGGCTATGATGGAAAAGCGGAAAATTCTCAAGGCACGTGGTTAGAGCTGACCAGGTCTACTAGATTAGTACAAATCCGTACCGTGACATTAAATGGTTGTACCAACCACATATTTTTGTAATAAATGTACATGTACTATGTTGGAATTTTTTCACATATATAAAGGGGACCCTTATCATTTTGTAAGGAGGACGATATTCAATACAAGAACAAGAACATTCTCTGCTCTCTAATTTAAACATTCTCCATTGTCTTTCCTTTGATTTATTGTTCACATTTCTTGTGTTTCAATGATGGTTTCCTTATTATTACTAATCATTTATCATAAAGAGCTATCATTGAGGCCCTTGGAACTGTTAGTCCTTCATCGATCATCTCCAGTCGAGCTCATTAGCTCAACCTCGAGGCCCAACTTGGGCTGATCCAAGACCCTGATTCACGGTCATTCTGTTAGCATAGCATTCTATCCTCTAGTTCTTATTTCATTTTTCTAACTCATACTTAGCATTCATTGCTTAACAATTAGCATTAAAATAAATAATGCATTTTTAGAACCACAAATCAAATCTAATTATAATTACCATTTTCAAGGTAAATAGTTTGGCGCCCACCGTGGGGCTAAGAATAATAGTGATTGTTTTGGTGCTAGTTCTCTGATAACACACGATACTCTTCAAACTTTTTCTTGTCAAAGATTCTTTGATTTTAGGGTCAATCATGTCTAGCACACAAAATGCACATCTTCACAACAGTGATGAACTTTGAGAAGACGGCGGCATAGGGCTGGGTGTACCACCTGCAAACCCTGAGGGAGTAAAGAACATAGAGCCATATGATAACAACTCCCACAATATACTAAACACGAAAGCGAGCGCAGACCCCGTGAGGAATGGACGAAGGGAAGACTATGCCGGAAGCCAAGAAGCACGAGGAGTGGAAGAAGGAGGATTCAGCCTCCAAGTCATTTTACAATGTTACAAGCACAACAAATGGCGATTGTTCAACTGAAAAGCCACCAAAAAACTCAAAGCCCGGTAGCACCGGATACTCACCTCACGAAGATGATTGAATCGGGCGAAAAGAAGATAGAAGGCAATAACAAAAAGGTGGAGACCTACAATTCAAGGTTCGATCAGATCCCGGGTGCACTCCCAATTCTGAAGGGTGTAGATTCAAAGAAATTCGTATAAAAGCCATTCCCACCGAGTGCTGCTCCAAAGCCCATTCCAAAAAAATTCAGAATGCCCGATCTCCCTAAGTACAACGAAACCTCGGACCCCAACGAGCACATCACTGCTTACACTTGTGTTGTAAAGGGAAATGACCTGAAGCACGATGAGATTGAACTTGTCCTGCTAAAAATATTCGGAAAAACACTTTCAAAAAGGTCATGATGTGGTATCACAACCTAGACTCGAATTCGATAGACGTATTTGACATACTGGCAGATTTTTTTACAAAGGCACATGTCGGTGCCATCAAGGTTGCTACAAGGATATCCCATATTTTCAAAATCAAACATAGGGAAAGTGAGATGCTACGAGAATTTATATCTCGCTTTCAAATGGAGCGAATTGAATTGCCCCCAGCCTTCTATGACTGGGCAGTGCAGCCTTCACCTAAGGTTTGAACAAAGGAAGCTCGGTATCTTCAAAACAGCTAAAGCAAAACTTGGGCGGATGTTGCTCATAATTACCTTGAGGTTGTTGCTGCCCTCTTTTCCTCCTTTTTAACATAGAAACACCTTCCATTGCATTGACTTGGCGCGGGTTTTGGACTTGTTGCAATTGTGCCTTTACCAATTGATTCATAGTTGTTGTGAGCTCGGCAATAGCTTGGCCATGATCGTGCAATTCTTTGTGCAAATGGGTGACCGTGGAATCACCTTGGGCCACATTTTCTCAGCTTTGCCATGTCGAAGAGGTGTCGGCCATTTCATCAAGTACATCACTGACTCTTGGTAAGAAAGTTTCATGAAGTTCCCTCCGGCTAATTGGTTCACAATGCACTGATTCGTGGTGTTGATGCCCCGTTAAAAAGTTTGTTGTATCATCCCTCGGTCATGTCACTATTATGGAAATCCTTCACCATTGTTCTACATCTTTCCCATATCTCGTGCAAAGGTTCCGTTGGCTCTTGCTTGAATGCTAGGATTTTATCCCGAAGAGCTGCTATATGACTTGGAGAAAAGAACTTGGCAATAAATTTGTCCGCCAATTCATCCCATGTGGTGATAGAATGATTGGGGAGCCTTTCTAACCAATCCAACGCTTTACCCGAAAGAGAGAACGGGAAAAGCCTCAATCTCAACACATCCTCGGACACATTTGTTTGCTTGCTAGCCCAGTATGTATCAACAAACCCCTTCAAGTGCTTGTAAGCATTTTGATCGGAGGCGCCCGTAGAATACCCTCTTTGCTCGAGCAAGGTCAACATGAAATTTGTAATTTGAAAGTTCACTGCTCGAATTCGGGGAGGAACTATGGCACTCGCATATCCTTGATTCGGGAGGACTCTTGGAGCCACTCTTGGCGGTGGTGGGGGAGGGTCTAGAATATTGTTGTTGTCATTTGCATTGGCCTGACGGCCTCTACGTAGAGCTTGAGGTAAAGGAAGCTCATCATGATCAAGATCGTTTACCTCCTCCCCTGCATTCACATTGCCAAGAGGGTCATTGGCGTGGAGAGCCATTTGTACCTGAGTAATCGACACAATCAAAATTAGTAAAAAAGAATGAAAGAGAAGCAAAACACAAAACTAACTAAACGGATAGTCAACACCGTAAGCTCCCCCGGCAACGGCGCCAAAAAGTAATCGCTGACAACTCGAAGCTACACCAAGGTAGGAAGAGCGGGTCACAATAGCTTTTACCCGAATAAAGGTCGGGATCGATTTCCTTAGGGAGCTAGTAGTGGAGTTGGATTTTCTGTCTAGTCTAGAGATGTGTTTGTACTCCTAATGTCACTTCAAACATTCTTGGTTTTTAATTTTTATAACTAATATTATAAAACTAATGATTAACACTAAGTTATGCTACAAGAATATTGCTAAGTTCTATCTAATGGGAAGATGGACACTAGGGTCATGACATCACCGAAGTGGCTAATTGACGGGCAAATGTTACTAAGGATATATTGATATATTTGGGGCTTATTCTATAACCGTTGCACAATTATACCCACTCTCACACCTCTTGGTAGAGAGAGTGATTTTGCCTAATTGACTCTCTCGAGACCAATTGGGTAGGTCAATTAGATCAAGTAACTAGGGTTCAAGTAGGGTGATTACTCTCTTGAGATTTAACCCGTTAATTGGGACTATCATTTCTCATGAGTTCATCCCATTTCCTTGTTGGGTCAATTTTGAGGTCATAAACTCTCTTTCTCAAGAAGGGTCAAACCACAAAGCTTGAATCAGTGTTTGCAACCACCAATTCTTAAATAAAACTATAAAATCAACCCAAATAACAAACACTCATAATCAATCTAACCCTAGATGGCAATACCCATCAATTACCCACAATAGGGTTGAGCCACAACCCTAGCTAATGGGTTTAGCTACTCATGCTAGATACATAAATTAAAGAAATAGATGAAGAACTAAGTGTAAGCATGTGATTTTTGCCCTACATGAAGATAACTCCTAAAAAATAGACTAAAATTATTTTAATTGATTTTTAGGTATTTTTTCTTTATTTAGTTGCATGGCATGCATTTTTAACAATTTTTAAAAAAAATCATAAAAAAAATAATAATAAAAAAACCATAAAAAATGTCACATTTTAATTTCAAGCCACCTTTGGTTTAATTTGCATTTAGGAATTAATTACATTGAGCTAATTGTGCTATTAATCAAAAATAAAAAATGATCATTTTTACATAGTTAGATAATTAGCTTAATTTTACAATTTGAATTAATTTAGGAATTTAGTTTAGGTTAAAGAAAGAAAAGAACAACAAAAAGAAGAAGGAAATGAAAAAAGCTTGGTCTTAAATTCAAATTGCCAAGCATTTGAAAATCCCAAAATATTTTCCCCCCAAAAACCAACCCCAAAATATTTTCCCCCCAAAACCTTCCCCAAAATATTTTTCCCCCAAAATTATTCCCCACCCCATCACTATATATACATAAACAATATTTTAAAAAAAAGAATTTTGGAACAAAAAATAACGCATAAAAAAAAGATCACGTTTTTAGCAAAAGGAGGTGACTATTGTTCATCTTCTCCAGGGAGCTAAAACCAAAACCCTAGCCTCCATACCCCCTCACCAGCCCCACGTCCTCCTCCACGCCTGAAACCACCATTGCTACGCGTCCCAAACGACCCCTCGTTCCAACCTGTCGAAGTGCTACTGCTTCTTCTTCACCCCCAACGTCCAACCAGCCCCCTCACGCCTTCATCTCCCTCGCCAAACACCACCAGCACCACGTAGTCCCCCAACAGTCCCTTCGTCAACCAGCAGTAGCGGCCATACGCACAGTCGACGATCACCTGCTCCATCGTCAAACAACCACAACTGCTGTCCGCCATCTCCAAAGCCTTCATCGTCGTCGTCACAACCAATCGCCATTTCTGCAGCCTCACAACCAGTTGTTGCTGCGTCGTCTCTCTTCGTTCACATGACCACCTGAACCTCCAGTCAGCTTCACTTAAACCAATATCCCGTCTTAAACAACCTGAACCCGTCGTCCAGCCCACCAACGAACTAGTTTCGTCGCCGTTCGAGTTTTTCGGAGGTCGTTGTCCGAGGTCCGTCGAGTTTGCCCCCTGCCTAAGGTTTCCGGTGTTAAGTATTTTCAGATTCGAAATGTGGCTGCTTGAGGTCCGTTTCCACTTTGAGTTTAATATTTTCTCCATGCTCTTGTTTCTTTGATGAATATGACTTCCGATGATTATTTGTTTTTCTTTTGTGTTTTGTTTAAAACTTTCTCTTAATTTGTTTTGAATATGATATATTAGATGGAATGGAAATGAATTGGTTGGTTAGTTTTAGGGCGATGAGCGCATAATATGTTTGGCTTAATAAATTTGGGTGAAATTCAGTGAAGGAAATTAAGGGTAGTTGTATTTGAATTAATTATGTTTGGTGATAATTATGTGAAGGAACGTTGTTTGCATTTGTGCGAATATTTACTCAAATTGGTTATAGCTGAACATGATCCTGTCACAATACAAATTTGGGCCTTTTGGTTAGGTAGCGGGTTCAAGCTAAAAGGTTTTACCCTTTTGTTTGAATTCGGACTCGAATTTAAGGCCCGAATTTATATTCGTGAATTAATTGACCTTTAGAGACAAACAGTATAAATAGAAATTTTAGTTACTTTAAGTTGGCCTTTAATAATAAAATAAGACGAGCCTCGCCAAATCAAAAATATACAATTGCGGGGCCTTCATTAATTACTTAATAAATACTTAGAAATTCGGGATGAGCCGTTTAGCAATTTTCACGGCCTTCCCAAAAGATAACAACACGTTAGTCACTTAGGCGCGTTTTAATTAAATTACTTTCTTAAATACGGGTGTGCATTTCATGCAACCCAAATCCAAATCCGAAAACGTCAAATAAGAATGTGTCGAGGATCCGGGTGCATTTCATGTGACGTGATCCAAAAACACGTTCTTAAACAACGTTCACTTTCTTAAAAAATAAAAATAATTTAACAAAAAG
>MU777908.1:2703-22507 GCA_026770625.1 Nicotiana glauca
CCCGATCTCGTTGTGCCATACAACTGGGAAACTTGTAGTTAGCCTTGACATCCTTCTTTCTGTTTCTGAATTGAACTGAGACTGAAATGTCTTATAGACAGACTTCAAGAGAATGAAATGCAATGACCTCGAAGGTTTTTGAGGATAGAAAGACTAAATGAGTTGTAATAAAGAGAAAAAGGATAGGACTTATCTGAGTGGAAAGCTGATACCGTTGATCGTGCCATGCATTTTGGATTAACCAACCTAGTCTGTCCAGCCAATCAACTATCAATTTCCACATTCGCTGCTCCGTACTTTCAAAATCTGACTTTCGCCAAAACCCAAACCTTGTTTGTTTTGCCATGTTTCAAACACCTTTCAACCACATACTTTCTTCATTTTTCCAATCTGAAAACTCACTTTCGCCTTACGGTGCCCGTGAGGGTTTTCACGAATAAGACTCTTTCATTTTAATATCTCTCAAACTCACTTCGCCTTACAGTGCCTGTGATGGTTTTCACCAATAAGACTATCTCATTTTCATATCTCTTTTTTCTAGTACCAGAATGTTGTCCACAATATGTATCACCTTACCTGCTTGTATTGACATTTCTTAAAATTGATCAGAAGGTCTTTCTTTGTACCGTAATGTGGCTTTTGGATGGGTTTAGAAAGAAGGGTATAAAGGTGAATGCTTTTGGATGGTTTTTGGGATTTGGTGAATGCTTCCTGATGAAGCGTCACAACCTATGGAGAAAGGAAAGAAATCAGACAGAAGGAAATAAAAGCAAACGTAATAACATGGGATGAAATTTACCTGGTTTGGGAGACAATGGGCCTCATAAAAAATAATTGTCGCATATAGGTCGAAAACATCATCGGCCCCCACAAGGCAGCCACGGAATATGTCTTCCTCATCATGGGTCATTCCCATATTGGGGGTCTTCATAAATCGAGCCTCCCAAAATTGCCCTTCAAACAATTCAGGGCCGGGCGGCGAATTATCAATAATGATTACCCTAAGCAAGTCACTTGGGGCACTATCTCCCTTTTGAAGAGCCTTAGAACCGAGCCCTTTAGGCAAACTCGCCGATTGTTCATCACGACAGGAAATATCTTCGACCCCCGATGACTCAGGGACTTTTCTCGGAGTACCTTTTGAGATCTCCTCGGTCCGACGGTGAGTCTCCTCGACCATCACCGACCCAACTGCTTTTGAAGCTTCGACGCTCCCCCTCTTTCGAGGCACCATCTCATAACCAACAACTTCACCTTCCTCTTCTTCATCTCGTAGCTTTTGGGCTACATCGGCAGATAGAGCGACGGAATCGTCCTTTGACTTACGAGCTTTACTCTTCTTGGGCTTCGGGGTATCAGAAGGTGAGGCCCTTCTCCTTTTCTTTTCCTTAGCCAATTTGGGAGCCACCTCTTACCCAGGCGCGGCCAGCGTCATTTCAGCAACATTTTTGAGGCCTGCATGAAAATGAGTCAAGTATAAGTAAAAGGAAATATTTTAGAAAAGGGAATCTAAAGTGTATAGGATAACCTTACTGTGATTCTTGGCCTCCCATTTTCCCCTTGCCAAGTCATACCAACAACACTCGGCATGGGAGGAAGTCGAGGCAAACTTTCAAACCCAATCTTCAAGGTCGAGGACCTCGTGAGGCACCCGGGCAACCGTTGCATAACATATAAAAGCATTATATAAGTAAAAAAATTAAGTTCGAAGACTAATAGGAAATAAATTACTTATGATAGGGGTTCCACTTCTCGGGCAATGGCAGTTTCTCCTCTGGATGAGGTCGCAAGTCCTTACCCGCACGAACCGGCTCATCTGACCCTGGTCCTTGTCCTCATAGATGCTCACAAAAAAGGACTTCGTTGATCGGTGTTGTGATCATAGCTAACTCCGCACTACTAATAAGTAGCAAGAGAGGGTCGCAATAGCTTTTACCCAATTTTGGGTCGGGATCGATATCCACAGAGAGCTAGAATTGGAATCGACTATCTATCTATTTTACGATTCCGTATGTGTTCTTAATTACACTTCTCATCATTTTTGGGGTTTTCTTTATAATTCTAATTTTAACAAACTACAAATTATAAATTAAGCTAAGAGTTAAATATTGCAGGTTGTATCTAATGGTTTAAAAAGGGCACTAGGGTAGTGACTTCCGCCTAGGTGGTCAATTGACGGTACTTTAGTCTAAGGCATCTTTGACATATTTTGGGAATATGATATAATCGTTGCACTAATTTACCTACTCTATACCTCGGTGGTTCAAGTAATTTTGCCCAATTGACTTTCTCAAGACCAATTGGGTATGCAAATTTGCACAAGCAACTAAGGTTCAAGTCGGATATTACTCTCTCGAGGTTTAACCCTTTAATTAGGGCTATAAATATCTTAAGTACGCCCCAATTCCTTGTTGGATCAATTTCAGAGACTTAGGATCTCTTTCTCAAGAAGAACCCTAGTCAACTAAACATAAACTAGTGTTTGCAACCACTAATTCAGAAATTTATCCATGAAATTGACCCAAATATCAAACACTCGTAGTCAATTTAGCCCCTAAAATGCAAGACCCATCAATTACCCACACTAGGGTTGGGCCACAACCCTAGCTATGGGGTCTAGCTACTTATATTCAAAAAAGAAAAATAAGAAATAGAAGAAGATAAATACATATTAATTAATTGCTAAGCTAAATACAAAGATTAAATAATGAAAAGTAAGTAAAAATGCCCAAAATGGCTAAGAAAAGTCGACCCACGAGCACAGTTGATATATTACAATATTTGATGCCCTAAAAATGTAAAAAAAAGGTATTTATACTAGGCTGAAAATTCTGGACAAAAATGCCCCTGCGGGGTTAGTGCGGACCGCACAAAATGGCGTGCGGCTGCACTAGAGCTCTTGGCTTCAAAATCCAGCTCTATGAACTCAGGCTCCGCAGATCGCACAGAAAGGACTGCGGCCGCGATGACTTCTAGTACGGTCCGCACAGAATGGACTGCGGACCGCACAGGCTTCAAAACTCCATTCTGCATCTTCTCTGAACCTTGGCTTTCCGCACCGCACAGAATGGTAGTGAGGCCGCATTGCCTTCAGTGCGGACCGCACAAAACCTAGTGCGGCCGCACTGCCTTAATGCCTGAAATACTAGCTCCCTGAATCTCCTAGTGTAGACCGCACAAAGTGTAGTGCGGCCGCACTGGGCCTGTTTTGCCTGAGCTTGCCTTGCCTTTGTCACTTGTGCAAGTTTCACTCGTTTTGAGTCGAACTTCGACATCTTGTCACTTTGTTGATCAAACCAGCAATCAAGCATAATTTGTGAGCCTTTTGGGACTATTTTGTATGAATTTCTAATCAAAGCATAAGCGAGAAGGAATATAAAGTGCGTCAAAATCCCTAGTTATCAACTCCCCCACACTTAAGCCTTTGCTTGTCCTCAAGCAAATAAAATAAGATTCACCCCTTAAGAGAATGCCCGAAAAAAATTTCAGTTGTCCTAAAGTGACCTCAACTAGCCTCAATTAGGACTAATAATTTCCCTCAATACACATGAATCATTAACCCATTTACTCTTTTAAAATACAATGGATCAAGTGTGACACAAGAGCATCAAGAATTGACTCAACACATCAAAGAACTCTTTTCTATTACTTTGGTCATTGTGGAACCCAAACTCACACATCCCCAAATCTCTCTAAGCAATCCTCTCCTCTAAGATAATGGCACTCAAAACGAGGATAATGGGAATTCACTCATCTCTCTTTAGAAAAATCCATAAGTCCAGCTCTAGGTACCATATGCTTGCCTCTTATGTGAGTATCCACTAATGTAAGCTTCATTCAACTCAAGATCATATAGGGATTTTGTGGAGACATTGTGAAGGCTTTTGGTTCAAGGTAGGAAATGTTTTAGTCTAAGTAGGCTCCATCTTCCCTTAAACACATATTCTTATTCATTTGGCATCCATTCACTTGACTCTTTCAGTCATTTCACTTCTTTCTAAGGGGTTAGAGAGACACATTGTCACTTTTTCTTATGCATTTCAAACCTTTTCTCGTTTTTCAACTTTTCACACATTTCATTCTTTGCTTTTCTTTGAATCCCTTTTTATTCTTTTTCACATTAAAATTTCTTTTTTTCTTTTTGCTTTTCTTTCTTTTTCATTGCCTTTCCTTTTCTTCATTTTTGTGCCTTTTTATCACCACTTTGTTTTAATCCTCGTCTCTCCCCCCCAAACTTATATTTTTGCCATGTGCTAAAGGAAAGATCGGGTGCCAAGAGAGGGTATCTTTTAGAACAGGTATAGGCTTGTATCATGGTTCTTGAAAGAAAAAGATCTAAGGCTCAAAAGGGTTGACTAAGGATCTTATCATTGGTAGGATATGGAATTGTTCAAGCTATCATTTGGATCAAGGAGAGCCTATAGTCATGTCTCAATTCAAAATTCTCTTAGTATTTCTCCTCAATAAACATTCAGGGCAAGTTCTAGACCAATGGCTCGGGACTTGGACTTGCAATTCAATTACTCACCACACAAGCTAAGGGATCGCTAAAGACCTAGAGTCGGGGGCCCACAACGACCTTAGATATGATTTGAGCACACAATGGTCCCAAAAAACTACTTGATGATTATCGGTAAACACAAGAGTCTCAAGGTCACGAGTTTCACCATCCTAAACACAACAATTTGTTTTTGACTATGAGATCAAAGGCAAATATGCTAGGCCCAAGTGAAGTTTTGCTTGAGGCACCCTTAACTACTAACTACTAAAAACAAAAAGAAAAATGGACTCAAACCCTTAAGAAGGTTGTCACGCCATCCATCATTGGAAAGAGTCACCCCGTTCACATAACACTCCACCTTTGAAAAGAACCGTGTCATTAAGAAAACTAAAGGATTATTGCAAACTTCGAAAACGAAAAGCTACGAATCACAAATAAGAAGCTAAATACAAAAAAAAATTGCGGAAACTAGAATGAATATATACAATAGGGGATTTGTCGAATATACAATAGATGGCATGAATATCTACAATGTAACATCACTTTATATACATACCCAAAGTAAAATAGAAGTGCGAGAAATGATAAAAATATATACAAACCAAAGATGAAAAATAAAGAAATCATAAAAAGTATCAAAAATATATACAGTCATCCGAATGAATCCATGAAGCAAAGAGTAGGGCCTACCCCCNGCTAACTAACCAAAATAAAGCACCAAAAAGATGATGAAGAAGGATATGGAAACTCTCTATGGCTTGTCTGTCTGCATAGGCTCCTGAGTGGTACCTGGGTCCTCACTGTGCTCGGGAACCTCAGACCGGTTCCCTGTGGCCTGCTGCTCTGCTGCTAAGACCTGGGCCTGGACCTAGACAGGATCCTGAGATAGTGTACCATGTGGCTGACTGGAGGATTTCTCTTGTAGGTCTGCCAGCTAGATTACTGCATCATTAGCTCTAGGGATCATCCTCCTCCTCTTGGGAGGCCTCTATGACTGCTCCGGCTGGGGGTACTCTGCTGGTACTGGGTCCTGGAGCAATAAGTCTAAAGGGAGTTGATCTCCCTTTAGTCTGTCAACATCTGCTCTCAGCTCCTTCACGGACTCCTTGGAAGCCCGTGTCTTCCTCAACTTCTTGTGCTCTCTAGCAAGATCCTTGAGAGCCTTGATGTGTGAATCAACTACCTCAGCCAACTTCTTCTGGTTGTTGAGGATTTTCTTCTGGTTGTCCAACATCTCCTTAAGAGCATCCTCTATGGACTGTGGAACCTGTGGAGCTGGAGGAGCCTACTGAGCCTCAACAGTGGTGGTCAAAATAGACAACTTGGATGAGGCAGTCTGCATCCAGTTGTTGATACTCATAAGTGCCTGGCTCAATATGTGGGCAGTAATAGGATGGGCCCGGGAAGATGGAATCTCCGGGGCTGCTAAGGTGGACAGGCCAGTAGGAATGACTGTGGATGTGGATGGACCGGGAGGGATATCTGTGGAAGTGGATGTAGGCTCAGCAGGAACCACTACCACAACTGGATCTTCAGACTGGCCAATTCTAGTATTAGTTATACCTTTGAAGTTCTTGATCTTGGGGTTATCATCCACCTGCATGATGTACCATGGGAAAGGGGCCTTCGCTTTGACTTTGACATCGAAGGACCTCTTTTTCACCTTCAAGTCCCGAAAGTACATAGTGAGGGTACTGGGGAATGGATAGTTTTTGTCATGCTCGGCACCTATAATTGAGATAATCCTCGACATCACATTCCCCACATTGATTTGGTACTCCGCCATGATCGAAGCTACCAACGCAGCCCGGGAAAAAGGAAGGGTGTTTTCATGTGTTGTGGGGTCCAGCCTGCTATATACAAAACTCTCCCACCCCCGTGCCTCAAAGTTTAAACTCCTTCTCAGAATTTTGACTCCAGCAGTCAACCAATTAGCGGTGGTGCCTGGGATTGCCAGGTACTGTGCTGGCCAGGGACGAACCTCCTCACTCATTTCTAACTTTGCCATGTACAAGGTCTCATCCTCCTCATTGATTCCAAGGTATTCGTTGAGGTAATTCCCTTCAAATAACACTTTCAGATTCCGAACCATTGTCACTTTGGAGCCCTTTTTGATGTGGGCTACATTGCAGTAAAACTCCTTAACCATGTGTTCGTTGGCATCCATACACTCTTCTAAAAATGTTCCTAGCCTACTTTTGTCCTAAACTGTCTCAGTTTGCCAGGATTGTGAGGTAACAAGTCTTTGTCAACAAAACTTCGCTCCGGGATCAACTTTCTCACCGGCCACCACTCTCGAAATTTATGATATGCCACCTTGCTAACACATCTATCTTGCCAAACCTCCAGCTTTCTGGTTCAAGCAATGCCCCCCACTTGAGGCTCACCTCCTTCTCTTACCTCTTCTTCTCCCCCAACTTCCTCTTCAGCACCTACTTCTTCCTCTCCAGATAATAAAGTTGTAGGAGAGGTGGAGTATTCCCCATTACCCTTAGACGAATCAGAAATGACATTAGTTGGTGCTTGGGTAATGGGTGATGGTGGAGGAGTATCTCGTAGCCTAAACCTCTCCGGCTAGTCAGGGATATATGTTGGTATTGAATCGGAGAAAATCTCCCGACATGGCTCATACTCACTCCCTGAGGAATGTGAAGTAGCTCTGTCAGCAGCTTTGATTAGCTTTCTTGTTTTTTAATATTTTCCCAGACTTGGGTAGTGAGTTTTATCATTTTCTGCTTCCCTCCCCGGGTAGATTCTCCTCTGCCTGGTTGTTTGCCTCGTTGTCTCATCATTGTATGCAATCATAATTCAATCATCTTGTTAGTGCCAGTGTAATCAGTTAAGAACAAAGTTACAGAAGCAGGACGGAAGAGTTGCAAACAGGTTGCAGGTTCACCCAGTACGAACCGAACAAAATGAACTACGGTCATACTTAGGTCACCGCGGTCCAAACAGAGGTGGGGTTCAGACTACCCACTCTCTGTATCTAGGCAGTGCGAACCGCACAAAATCAACCGCGGCCGCACTGGGCTAGTGCGGTCCACACAAAATGTAGTGTGGCCGCACTGCCCGAGGTTCAATAATCATAAGGTTATCAGTGCAGTTCGCACAAAATGGTACTGCAGACCGCACTGGGGCACCGTGGATCGCTCAGAAACGACTTCGGTCCAAGGGCCCAGAAATGGCACTAACTTAGGGTTTCATAATATTTTGATTTCAAGTCTCATTGACCACCTAATCAGTGTCCCTACATGATTACCCATTGATTTTAACTAACTATGTCTATTTAAACTAACAGTTAACTAACCTAATCTAATCTATTGAAGAAAAATACGGAGACAAAGAAAAGAAGACAAGAAAAACAAGAAGTAAAAGGAACTAACAAAATTAATCAAGTAAAAAGAAGCATAATGTTACCAGTTAATAAGATGAAATGAAGCTAAATAGTTCCATCAATTAATTACGAGCAGAAGAAGCTATGAACATTGCTTTTTTTCTTATTATGAGATTTAAGGGTTCGAAAAGGGTAAAAGGAGGGCCTCAGGCCCTATTTATAGAAAATGACCTGGGGCCCAGTCTAACCAACCAGAGCGAACCGTACAAAATAGACCGCAGTCCGCACTGCACAGCCTTGTTCTAGTTCAACTTAGCAACCCACTACAGTTTGCACAAAATGGACCGCGACCGCAATGGTCCACTGCGGACCGCACAAAATTTAGTGTGGCCGCAGTGGCAAACTTCAAAGAGTTACCACATCACCCTTTACCAGTGCGTTCCGCATAAAATAGTAGTGCGGCCGCACTGCCAATTTCAGAGACCTGAGCATTTTTTCAATTATGCCCTGCACTGCATCAACTCAATCATGTAACATCTCTCAACCAGTTAGCCCAAAAATCAATCCTACACTACAATAAAAATCAAATAAAACCAAGAAGAAAAGTACATGGGTTGCCTCCCAAGAAGCGCCTGATTTAACGTCCCGGCACGACGCATGTTACTATCCAATCATTTGAAATGAACAACAGCCACCACATGGTGATCACGCCCAACTCTAGTCCTAAAAAGTATAAGCGGCCGTTGCAAATATAATCCGGTTTACAAGTCCGGAGTCGAATCCCACAGAGAACTAAGGATTAGCTGTATCTGTTTAATATTACCAAGAAGACAAGATTGAAAATAAATAAACAGTTGAAAAATAACTATGCTTGAATTGTAAATAATTGGAATTAAAGTCTAAAGTAATGGTTTCCCCCGTTGTTGATTTCCTTAGTTGTATGCTTCTTATAGCGTTGACTTAGTTGCCTCTATCAATCATGAACCCTCCAGCTATCATAAATCTCTCTCAAACAATTATGATAATTTACTAGACGCACTCTCTCAAGCTATGCTAGCTAGATTCGCATTATAGTTCACTTAGATTGCACCCGAGGTATCGTTATCTCAAATCCAACCTCTAAACCCTCGTTTATGACTCTCATCTATACTCTGGGAATGATGTTGTTCAAATAACTACCTAAATATACACTCTCTCTCAAGCAGATACATAATAAATAGGAACGGCTAATTGAGGATCCTTTCAACTAACCACAATCAAAACGTAGTTGAACAAATAGAGATTAACAACCAACTCAAAACTGTATTAATATAACAACCAATTCATCCCCAACGGGTTTCACCAAAACCTTAGATTAGAAAATTTAGCTACTCATGAAAATAACAAAAATCACAAAAGAATTCATATTCAAAGGTAAAAGAACAAAGAAGAAGATTAAAGATCGATGCCAACGATCCTCCTTACCTCTTGCCCTTCCTTCTGATGTTTTCACTTCCAAATATCATTCTCCCCCTTTCTTGGCCGGCTTTCTTTGTTTAATATAGGGTTTAGGGTTTAAAATCCCATATTTTGCACTTTGGTCCCTGAATTTTATGCGTCCTGCCGCGGTCTTACCGCGGTTACGCCAGGACCGTGGCCAGAGTGGCCTTTAGAATCTGCAGTAGTGTTCTGCCGCGGTCCTACCACGGTTACGCACTTTTCCGTCTAGAATTTGGTAAAACGTAAAACATAAGCCCTTTGAGTTATATTTCCAACAATATATTATGAAGCCAAAATAGAGTTCTAAGAAAAAAGTTATGTCTATTTTACTAGACAGTATGCAATATGCCTCCTCGAGTCTTTGTTCGTACTTAATTATCAAATTTGACCCCCGAACCCGATCCCAACTTAATTCCTTGAGCTATTACTCAGACTTCAAAGCTCCAAATCACTTAATTTCATTCTATAACATCTATATAGTTCGGAATCACTCCTACAAGGCATAAAACACATTGTTAGTGCAAAACACTAGCGATTAAAGCGCAAACTCAACTAAAGTGCAGTAAATTAGAGTGTAATAAGCGACTAAAATATGCAATTATAGCCTATCATAACATGGATATCATCAAACTTCCTCAAATAGTGTTTCGCTCTATGCCCATGCACTCTAACAACTTCCCCACTTTTGTTCTTTAAATCGAGAGCACCAAATGGGGTCACACACATTACTTCAAATGGTCCGCTCAACTTTGATTTCAGCTTTCACCGCAACAACCTTAGACGAGAATTGAATAAGAGCACCAAATCTCCGACCTTGAAATCATTTCCCCGAGTATATTTGTCATGAAGGTATTTCATTTTATCCTTATATAGGGACGAACTCAAGCTCATTGAGTTTCTCCACCCAAAGATTAGCAGATGTATCCCAATCAAGATTCAACTTCTTCAAGGCCCACATGTCCTTATACTCCTACTCCACTGGTAAATTACATGCTTTCCCAAACACCAGCCGGTACGGCGACATACTAATTGGATTCTTGTAAGCGGTTCGGTAAGCCCATAGAGCATCATATAACTTTTTAGACCAATCGGTCCTATTGACATTGACGGTTTTGGACAAAATTCTCTTGATCTCCCTGTTAGAAACTTCAACCTGGATACTTGCTTGAGGATGATAAGGCGTATAAATTTTGTGGTTGACACCATACTTGGAAAGCAAGGCATCAAAAGGTCTATTGCAAAAATGCGATCCTCCATCACTAATAATTGCCCGAGGCATACCAAACCTTGTGAAAATGCTCTTCTTCAAAAATTACACCACACTCCTAGCTTCATTGTTGGGAAAGGACACGGCCTCAACCCATTTTGAGAAATAATCAACCGCTAAAATAATGTAAGTGTTTTCGCACGAGCTTACAAAAGGGCCATAAAATCGATACCCCATACATTAAATATATCAACTACAAGAATTGTGTTTAGAGGCATCTCATCTTTCTTGGAAATCTCGCCCGCTCGTTGACAATAATCACACCTTTTTACTAGATCACTTACATCCTTGAACAAGGTTGGCCAATAAAGACCACAAATCAGAACTTTTGAAGCCACCCTTGCCCCTCCATGATGGCCACCATAGGGAGAGGAATGACAAGCCTCAAAATACTCAATTGCTCTTCCTTCGGGACACCCCTTCGGATCACACCATCTGTGCAAATCTTGAACAAGTACGACTCATCCCAATAAAAATCCAAACTATCTTGCTTGAGCTTTTTCCTTTGGTTAGAAGAGAGCTCACAAAGGATTATTCCGGTCACAAGGTAATTAACAACATCGGCAAACCATGGCATATCATTCATTGACAGTGAAAGGAGTTGTTCGTTGGGAAATGAATCATTGATCTATAAGCCATCACAAGGCCTCCCCTCCTCCTCCAAATGGGACAAGTGGTCCACCACTTGGTTCTTACTACTTTTCCGGCACACAATTTCGAGATCAAATTCTTGGAGTAGTATGCATCAATCTTGCCTTGGAGTCTTTCTTTGCTATCAAGTAACTAAGGGCGGCATGATCAGTGTGCACTATGACTTTGGCCCCCATAAGATATGGCCGAAACTTTTTCATTGCATACACTATGGCCAATAACTCTTTCTCAGTAACCGTGTAGTTCCTTTGAGCTTTATTCAAAGTCTTGCTCGCATAATACACTGGATGGAACATTTTGTTCACTCTTTGACCCAAATTGCCCCAACCGCAACATCACTCGCATCGCACATGAGCTCGAAAGGCAAGCTCCAGTTGGGTGCGGTAATGATAGGGTTAGTGGTCAATTTAAGCTTGAGAAGCACAAATTCTTGCATACATCCCTCATCGAACACAAACTTGGCATCTTTTTCTAGTAACTTGCACAAGGGGTTTACCACCTTCAAAAAATCTTTTATAAACCTCCGGTAAAACCCCGCGTGCCTAAGAAAACTCCTCACCCACTTGACAGAAGTGGGGGAGGAAGTCTTGAAATCACCTCTATCTTGGCTTTGTCAACTTCTGTCACGCCCCAAACTAGGGGAAGCATGACTGGCACTCGATACCAAGTTTGTCACGCTCCAAACTAGGGGAGGCACGACTGGCACTCGATATTGTATTCAATCGAGTTAGCCACTAAACATACTAGCTAACTAAACTGGGGCCCAATAGATCGGGCAGCACAACATCTAAAATACTAAGCCTGGACGATTAAGGTCATGACCTGAATAACAATAAGCCATATAAACCAAGGTAGACAAGCCAAAATAATAAAGTACTAGTTGACCGACGAGGCCACGATTTGAGATATATATGCCTACACACATAATGCCAAGCCTATGGGTTGGAGACTGAAAGCTGCAAAAAGAAACCCAGAATATTGTGTCCACAATAGCCTCTAAGAGTGTCACAAGCACTATCGGGATAAGACCCTGACTATACCCAAATTGTACAACAAAGTTAACCATCATATGACAGCTCCAGGAAGAGGTGGAGCTTACCAACTCATAGCTGAACCCCTAAATCCAAGCGAAGGGGTCGATTAGAGTCCCTACATGGACCTACACGCACGAAACAAAAATGCAGTGTCCCCATGCAACGGGACATCAGTACGAATAAAAATATACTGGTATGTAAGGTAGAAAGTAGAATCACACATAGCTGATGAAAACAAAGGTAATACAGATACCAACTGACACTGAAACTCTGATAGCCTCCATGACCGACATCCGACCTCATAGTAATAAAATATGCATGGTATGCTCGTATAATCGTATGTCGTGAATACATACATATATATATATATATATATATATATATATATATATATATATATATTGATGCAAATGCATGACATACCCAACCAAATGCTAGCAATGGCGGTCTCTTCCGGTAGCTAACCGGTATCATATTGCCAACCTGTGGCCATATGTACAATACATATATTCTTTCGGGCAAATAGGTCCCTTACCTCCGATTATAGCTCAAAGTCCATGCATAATATGCCATGTATGATATGAACTTTGAATGCACATAATAGGCCATAACAAGAACTTAGCCAATATTGGCTCATTGGTACTCTTATTCTCATAATCTCATAATCACATTCGTATTGCATACAATTGTCTCGTGGAACCTCATATATTTTTTTATAAGCTCGAAAACATAACTCGACTTTTAGAAAGATAACTTAACTCTGAAGATGTTCATAAAAAGCTTAAGGTGCTTCACTTAGTCCTTATACCTGATTTCTTGATAATTAGTAAAAGAAAGTATTTCAAAAATCAAGTGTTTTAATAGTTTAAACATAGAATTTATATTTGAGATTTTTGAAAATCGACGTGTCACATTAGAGATTTTAAAATACACTTTAACAAGGAAGAATGACTGATCGCAAGTACTAAATGCTTTTATTTTTTTAGCCACACAACCCAAAGACGAATAAGTATTCATATATATATATATATATATATATATAAGAAGGCCGACAAAATGACATATATAAATGTCGAATACCCTATTTAACCGAACGAGTGGAATATCAACCTAATAGAATCATGAAAATACTTCACCTACAATCCCAATGACTTTCACAGAAGGTCTTTCTAGCCGTAGAATAGTAAAATATTACATTTGGCATCTTAGTAATTTCCAAGAATTCGTGCAAAAATGAATAACGGAGCTTAGCCTTAACATACCTTTCCAACGAACGTCCAAATGTCTGTAGTTCCTTCACGAAAGTTGTTCCTTACATCCTAAGCTTCGAAAACACTATATATATGCAGCTTATATGCACCTATAAACAGTTCATAATTGAGTTTAAATCGGCATATTCGCCATATGACCCTAACTTGACAAAACGTCCGTAGAACTTTGTAAAAACGATCATAAAAGAGTCCCAAGATGATAACCTTGACAAAAAAAGTCTAAATCCTGAAAAACCAGCAAGAGCAACAATTTCATATCTTCCAAAAATAGCTCCAAACATAGCTAATAGAAGGGGGAAACGATTGCAAAGCGTAGAGAATGAGTTTCTAGGCACGTGGGCAAACTTTAACGGTAAAAATCATTAAAAACGCACCTTAATCACTCAAGAACACCGTGGAACCCTCTATTCAGCTTGCTCACTATTTTGGGACTAAAATGAAATGTTTTGAGGTCTTCAAAGTCGAGTTTACCGACTTATACCACTTATTAGACGCGACCCGGTTTCAGCCCGGATGGTCCGAGGTAAAATAGCCATAACATTTTACTGCAATGTCCGTTTGATGTGAGGTATTTTTGGTTGAAAACTAGACTCGTATACCTTCAATTTTATATGTTGTGGGTCTCATAAAACTTAATATATTGGGATCTATGATCTGATACATTTGACCCAAAATTAAGAAAAATTTATTAGAGAAATTTACGATTACTTTTGTCGACCTTTATTTCGCAACCTACTTGACTCAAAAACATAACATGTGACCAGTGTGATGTTATACCCAATCATATATACCTAATATAACCATGACATGTTACGTATATTACGTAAGAGAAGAGAGAAAAAAACATGGGGTCTCACAGTGTCCCCCCTTAAGAACATTCGTCCGCGAATAGGTCAAGTCAAATGCTGAAGATTCCACTACTAGGCTTCATATAGCTATATCGCAATAAGAAATTTAAATTGCACTTTCAAGTCATTCAAAATCCAATTAAGTTGTTGTAAAGAAATAATTGCAAATTATTTAAATGCGACTCACCTAAAGTCATAAATAGGTGGGGGTACTTCGTCCTCATTTCCTCCTCAGCTTCCCAGGTCATTTTCTCGATGTTATTATTTCGCCATAACACTTTCACGGAAACTGCTTCTTTAGTTCGAAGCTTTTACCTGCTGATCTAAAATAGCTACCGGTACCTCTGCATAAGATAAGTCTTCAACAATGTGAATATCCTCAATGGGCGTAATACGTGAAGGATCTCCAATGAACTTCCGCAACATAGATACATAAAACATGGGATGGACTGTTTCCAATTCTGAAGGCAAATCAAGCTCGTACGCCACCCTACCAATCCTCCGAATAATCTTATAGGTCCAACATACCTGGGGCTGAGCTTCCCCTTCTTTCCAAATCGCATGACACCCTTCATAGGCGATACTTTCAGGAAAACCAAATCTTCTACATCAAACTCTAAGTCTCGTCGTCGAACATCTGCATAAGACTTATGCCGACTTTGTGCTGTATGCAGTCGGTCTCTAATAAGTTTTACCTTTTCCATTGCTTGATGAACTAAATTAGGACCTAGCAACTCTACTTCCCCGATCTCGAACCAACCGATCGGTGACCTACACTTTTGCCCGTATAGTGCTTCGTAAGGGGCCATCTGAATACTAGCTTGGAAGTTGTTATTATAAGCGAACTCAATAAGAGGTAGATGATCATCCCAACTTCCTTCAAAATCTAGCACGCAGGCACGTAACATATCCTCAACTGTCTGAATAGTATGCTCTGCATGTCCATCAGTTTGCGGATGAAAAGCGATGCTAAGATTTACATGCATACCTAGACCCTTCTGAAAAGATTTCCAAAAATGTGTTGTAAATTGAGCCCCTCAATCAAAGATAATAGATAATGGCACTCTGTGAAGGCGAACAATCTCTCGAATGTAAAGCTTAGCATAATCCTCAGCTGAATATGTCGTCCTGACTGGCAGGAAATGAGAAGATTTTGTAAGCCTATCATAATTACCCAAATAGAATCATACCTCCGTGGAGTGCGAGGCAAACCAGTGATGTCCATATTTATCATGTCCAACTTCCATAATGGAAGTTCAATATACTGAGTTAGGCCTCTAGGCTTCTGACGTTCGGCTTTAACTTGCTGGCAGTTGGGATATTAGGATACAATCTCTGCGATATCTTTTTTCATTCCATTCCACCAATAGATCTGTCGAAGGTCTTGATACATCTTTGACGCTCCGGGGTGAATTGCATATCTAGAATAATGGACCTCCAAGAGAATCTTGGCACGGAGCTGTCCGACTGTCGGTACACATAAGCGGCCCTGGTATCTAAGGACTCCATCTCCAATTAGCTCAAATAAAGTTTGTCGCTGCTGTGGAATACTTTCCCTCAGTTTTATAAGCTCGGGATCCTCGTGTTGTCGCTCTTTCACTTCAGTAACAAAAGAAGATTTTGCTGTATTCCGAACGAGAATGTGTCCACCCTATGCATCTACCAAACGCACCTGCAAACTAGCTAGCTGGCATAGGTATTTGGTCATCTTGACCTTATCAACTTTAACATGGCTTAGACTGCCCATGGACTTCCGGCTAAGGGCATCAGCAACAATATTAGCTTTGCCGGGATGATATAAAATATCAACATCATAGTCCTTTAGTAATTCTAGCCATATTCTTTGTTGTAGGTTCAACTCCCTCTGTTTAAATAAATAATGAAGGCTTTGGTGGTCAGTGAAAACATCAATATGAACCCCATATAGATAATGCCACCAAATCTTTAGGTGAAGACAACTGCGGCTAACTCAAGATCGTGCGTAGGATAGTTCTGTTCATGTTTCCACAACTGTCTGGAGGTGTACGCGATAACCTTACCATGCTGCATAACAACTCAACCTAGGCCAATTCTCGAGGCATCACAATATACAACATAACCCTCGGTGTCATCTGGAAGTGTCAAGACAGGTGCCGTCGTAAGCCTCAGTCCATTAAAACTTAGATCCCTTATGTGTCAGTCTCATCAATAGTGCAGAGATAGAGGAAAATCCCTCCACGAACCTTTGGTAATACCCTGCCAAGCCTAAAAAGCTACGAACCTTTGTCGAATTCAAAGGCCTCGGCCAAGTCATCACAACTTCAATCTTTTGGCCATCAACCTTGATACCATCACCGGTAATAACATGACCAAGAAAAGATATAGAAGTTAGCCAAAATTCACATTTAGAGAATTTAGCATATAACCTGTAGTCCTGGAGAGTCTGCAATACAGCTAGCAAGTGGTCCGCATTCTCGGCTTCTGATCGTGAATATATCAGGATGTCGTCAATAAACACAATCACAAATTCATCGAAGAATGGTTTGAATACCCGGTTTATAAGATCCATAAAGACTGTTGGGGCATTTGTAAGCCCAAAAGACATGACAAGGAATTCAAAATGGCCATACCTCGTCCTAAATGCTATTTTTGGGATATCAATATCCCTGACTCGTAGCTGATGATAACCGAATCGCAAGTCGATCTTCAAAAAGAATTTGGCACCTTGTAACTGGTCGAACAAGTCATCAATCCGTGGAAGAGGATACTTATTCTTGATAGTGTCTTTATTTAGTTTCCTTTAGTCAATGCACATCCACAAGGATCCATCTTTCTTTCAAACAAAGAGCATCGGAGCACCCCATGGGGATGTACTTGGCCTAATAAAGCCCTTGTCGATCAAGTCCTTCAGTTGTTCCTTCAATTCCCTTAGCTCTGCAGGAGCCATTCTGTAGGGAGAAATGTATATAGGCTGCATATTAGGAAGCAAATCTATAGCAAAATCAATTTCCCTTTCAGGGGGAATTCCTGGAAGCTCATCAGGGAATACCGTCGGGAATTCATTCACAATAGGAACCGACTGAAGAGTCACTGGCGCCTTATCTGTATCCCTGACATGAACCAGATGGTATATACAACATTTAGCAATAAACTTCCGAGCCCTAAGGTATGAAATAAACTTACCCCTGTGCATGGCTGCATTACCTTTCCATTCAAGGATAGGCTCACCAGGAAAATGAAATCGGACCAACTTTGCATGACAATAAATATTAGCATAACAAGCTGCAAACCAATCCATACCCATAATGACATCGAAGTCTAGCATAACCAATTCAACTAAATCAACAGAGGTTGGACGATCATTAATTAACACTGTACAACCTCGATAGACATGATTAGCTACACTAGAGTCGCCAACTGGCGTAGACACCTCAACTGACTGTGGCAACAACTCAGATCTCATGTCAAGCTTACCAGCAATAAATGGAGTAATATATGAAAATGTAGAGCCGGGATCTATCAATGCATAAACTACATGAGAATGTATTATCAATAACCTGTGACAACATATGGGGATGCCTCTGAATCATGTCGGCCTGTGAGTGCATAAAAGCGGTTTTGGCCACCACTAGAACCCAAGGTGCCTCCTCCACCTCTCCCCCTACCACGACCCTGAGTAGATTGTGGACCTGGTCAGGGAGCACGGACTGAGGGTGAAGAGGCTGTTGCGTATCCTGAAGGCTGAGTTGATGCACTTCTGCCTAACCCCGGGCACCGGCTAATAAAATGTCATGTCTGCCCATAATGATAACATGCATTAGAACCCTGTCTACATTGATCGGTGTGCATCTTACCAAACTGAGTACATGGAGAAGTAGGTTGTCTCATTTGTGCAGAATGCTCCTGTCAACGGCCCGCAGGCTGTCCTGAGCTCTGCCCCGGTCCTAACTGAATATAACGATCAAACCACTGGCCCTGCATCTGTGGTGGGAAACTACTTGCTTACCGAGGTGGATATCGATGGAGTGGAGGCCTAGAATCACTATATGGCTCCTTATAAGACCCCATAGTACGAGCCCTCTTGCTCTGCTCCATATCCCTACGAGCATCACGAATTCGATGGGAAAGGTCCTTTGTAGTCTGAGCGAAAGCCTATATGCGAGAAATATCTACATCATCTGATAGGGATGACACCCTACAGTCTCTAATCAAATGATCCCCTAAACCATCCACATAATGATGAACTTTAGCCCTCATGGTACGTACGATATCTGGTACATACCTCGCCAAAGAATTAAACGTATGGTTATAATCCCTCACACTCATATCCCCCTGCTTCAGGCTAAGTAACTGGTCAAGACGGGCCTCCCGAACCTCCCGTGGCAAATAATGGGCTAAAAATGCCTCAAAGAAGTCCTCACATTCTGCTAGCGGAGCATCGGGTCCTCTAGATCTCTCCCATGCCTCATATCATAGGACAGCTACATCACATAGTCGAAAAGAAGCCAACTCCACATCCTCTGTGACGGAGGCATGCATCACCCTCAATACTCTATACATATTGTCTATAGAGTCTTGGGGATCCTATGTGGAACTAGATCCTGTAAATAATGGAGGGTCCAAGTGAAGAAACTCTCGTACCGTCGAGCTTCTTGTCCGATCTCTCCGGGCATCTGCTCCCGACTCTAGTTGTCGCTCATGAATAGAAACCATCCTAGTGAGCAACTGAACTGCCTCCCCTGCTCCCCTGCTCCCCAGTCTCTGGTGGGGGAACAACATGTGTTGGGGGTCCTGTGTCTCAATCTGCCTCAGGTACTAGTGGAACTAGTGAGGCTGGGGGTACTGCATCTCCCTGGGCTCCAACAAGTGCTGGGGAAGCTGAAACTAGGGCTATTGGAGACTCACTGTGTGCCTCTAAGGGAAATCTATCCCTCTGACCTGGTGGGGAATGACTGGTACCTTCCCCCGGATCCATACCTATCTCTCGATGTGCCATCTCCTGAGTGAAGGTAGCATGTTAGATAAGAAACACAAAGCACGATTTAGATTTCATATTTTCTTATAACTTTGCTC
This sequence comes from Nicotiana glauca, assembly GCA_026770625.1. Classification (NCBI taxonomy): domain Eukaryota; kingdom Viridiplantae; phylum Streptophyta; class Magnoliopsida; order Solanales; family Solanaceae; genus Nicotiana; species Nicotiana glauca. The sequence continues at coordinate 22,141 of MU777908.1, forward strand.
TATAGTATGATCTATTAATTGAAAAAAAAAGCGTAAACATTCCTAAATACCTCATAGCCTCCTGATTATAAGTGTGGTGCACAACACACCCATAAGCAAGACTCTACTAGACACTGCTTGTGGACTCCCTGGATACGACCTACTCTGATACCAAGTTTGTCACACTCCAAACTAGGGGAGGCACGACTGGCACTCGATATTGTATTCAATCGAGTTAGCCACTAAACATACTAGCTAACTAAACTGGGGCCCAATAGATCGGGCAGCACAACATCTAAAATACTAAGCCTGGACGATTAAGGTCATGACCTGAATAACAATAAGCCATATAAACCAAGGTAGACAAGCCAAAATAATAAAGTACTAG
>MU777908.1:23283-41759 GCA_026770625.1 Nicotiana glauca
ATACCCAACAAAATGTTACCAATGGCGGTGCCTTCCGGTAGCTAACCAGTATCATATTGCCAACCTGTGGCCATCTATACAATACATATAGTCTTTCGGACAAATAGGCCCATTACCTCCGATTATAATGAACTTTGAATTCACATAATAGGCCATAACAAGAACTTAGACAATGTTGGCTCATTGGTACTCTTATTCTCATAATCTCATAATCACATTCGTATTGCATACAATTGTCTCGTGGAACCTCATATTTTTTTATAAGATCGAAAACATAATTCGACTTTTAGAAAAATAACTTAACTCTGAAGATGTTCATAAAAATCTTAAGGTGCTTCACTTAGTCCTTATACCTGATTTCTTGATAATTAGTAAAAGAAATTATTTTAAAAATCAAGTGTTTTAATAGTTTAAATATAGAATTTATATTTAAGATTTTTGGAAATTGACGTGTCACTTTAGAGATTTTAAAATACACTTTAACAAGGAAGAATAACTGATCGCAAATACTAAATGCTTTTATTTTATTTAGCCGCATAACCCAAAGATGAATAAGAATTCATATATGTAGATAAGAAAGCCGACAAAATGACATATATAGATGTCGAATACCCTATTTAACCGAACGAGTGAAATATCAACCTAATAGAATCATGAAAATACTTTAGCTACAATCTCAATGCCTTTCACAGAAGGTCTTTCTAGCCGTAGAATAGTAAAATATCACATTTGGTGTCTTAGGAATTTCCAAGAATTCGTGCAAAAATGAATAACGGATCTTAGCCTTAACATACCTTTCCAACGAACGTCCGAATGCATGTAGTTCCTTCAGGAAAGTTGTTACTTACATCCTAAGCTTCGAAAACACTATATATATGCAGCTTATATTCACCTATAAACAGTTCATAATTGAGTTTTAATCAGAAGATTCGCCATATGACCCTAACTTGATGAAACGTCCGTAGAACTTTGTAAAAACGATCATAAAAGAGTCCCAAGATGATTACCTTGACTAAACAAGTATAAAGCCTAAAGAACCATCAAGAACAACAAATTCCTATCTTCCAAAAATAGCTTCAAACAAGGCTAATAAAAGGGGAAAACGATTGCAAAGCGTAGAGAATGAGTTTCTAGGCACGGGGGCAAACTTTAACGGTAAAAATTATTAAAAACGCACCTTAATCACTCAAGAACACCATGAAACCCTCTCTTCAGCTTGCTCACTATTTTGGGACTAAAATGATATGTTTTGAGGTCTTCAAAGTCGAGTTTACCGACTTATATGACCCGACCCGGTTCGCGATCCGGTTTCAGCCTGGACGGTCCGAGGTAAAACAGTCATAACTTTTTACTTCAATGTCCGTTTGATGTGAGGCTTTTTTGGTTTAAAACTAGACTTGTAGACCTTCAATTTGATAGGTTGTGGGTCTCACAACACTTTATATATTGGGAGAAATGATCTGATACATTCGACCCAAAATTAAGAAAAATTTATTAGAGAAATTTACGATAACTTTTGCCGACCTTTATTTCGCAACATGCTTGACTCAAAAACATAACATGTGACCAGTGTGATGTTATATCCAATCATATATACCTAATATAACCACGCCACATTATTTATATTACGTAAGAGACGAGAAAAAAAATATGGGGTCTCACAACTCCAATCCCACACTTTGAAATTTTATGGCCCAACACTATGCCCTTCTCAACCATGAAGTAGCATTGTTCCCAATTGTGTACAAGATTTGTATCTTCACAACGGGCCAAAACTCTATCCAGATTTCCCAAACACTCTTCAAATGAATCACCAACCACACAAAAATTTTTCAAGAAGACCTCCAAAATATCTTCCACCATGTCGGTGAAAATAGCCATCATCCATCGTTGGACTATCGTCGGAGCATTGCACAACCCGAACAGCTTACGAGAGAAAGCAAAGGTGCCATATGGACAAGTAAAGGTCGTCTTCTAAGGAGCCTGAATTAACTAAGGAGGCAATAGTAAAATTCAATTTCAACTAAGGAGCCTGAATTATAGGTTCACTGTGACGGTTTGGTGGTGTTAGTGACCGACTGTCACTGGCAAGCACTAATGGTTTGGGGAATTGTACCGACGAGATGTTTCGGTCACTTCAATCGCTTACATTACGGGGATGACATTATCATCATGGTCTCTGAAAAATCAAAGCTCAAGTCGTTTCCTATCGTTTTACTCTAAGAAACGATGAGACTATTTGTACACAGTGAAAATCGGGATTACCCTGTTTCATTCTTTGATCGAGATAGGAATGTCACGTCGAAGAGCTAGGGTGTCGAGGTCGACCTTGATTATGGACGAGTGAGAGGCAGGATTTGCGTGACATTGGCGTAGGTCGATAATGGAAAATGCGAGATATCCGCAGTTGATCGAGAATCGTGGCGTGCATCTCGGAACGGATTGATATTCGGTGATTAATCAGTTGTCAAATATGATTTCCTACATAATTAGATGTGTACCTTGTTTAGAACTCCTATTATATAAATAGGGATCCCATTCATTTGTAAAGGTCATTGTTCACTGACAAAAAAAATATACGTTCATTACTTTCTTGCTATTTCGCTTACTGTTCATCAGAGTTGCTTTATCATTTGCTATTCCTATTATCACACCTCGAGACTACCACAAGTCGAGGTCGAAATTTGCTTGCATACTGGTTTGATTTATTTTATTATCTAATTTATTTATTTAATTTCTTATTTATCAATTGATATTGAATTGAATTACGTATCCTTAAAATCACAATATAAGTTTAATTGTTAATTACTCGAATTTTAGGGTAAACAACCATATACATAGATAATATAGCTTGACAAAATAGACCTCTATCATTTCAATAGAAATTAGGAAAAGCAATTTGTTTTTTTTTATTTTGTTTATCGCGTTGATGTTGAGATTAACATGCTTGTCATATCTATTATTTTTTTAGATATATATCTGCTATTTTTTATCAGCAAAAGTAATGAATAATTTTATCATAGCTATATCCAATAAACATTATAACTTATAAGTACCAAATAATTCTCCTCACCAAAATTGATAACAACTAGATCGGGAATCCAAACTAGAGTAAGAATTTGAGAAGTAAACGCGGAAACAATAACAACAAGGAATTGAACAACTAGAATTAAAGAGATGAAAATAAAGGATATGGGAAAGATTCAAGGAAAGAATTCCAAGAACTTCCAAGAACGCAAGTTCTATAGCCTTGACAAGATCAAAGTAACAACGTCTTGATTTATGGAAGAAATCAAACGCCTTTACTTAAAAAGCAAATCAAAACAATAGATTCGGATCTTGACCGCTTTACGAGTAACTTGAGACAACAATTAATAACTAGTATTAACCGCCTTCTACGAATACCACAAAGGAATCAAAGATATCATAAAAGAGAAGTAATCTTACTACCTTGAACTATGAACAAGTAAAGGTTGAAAGATAAATCTTAAAGCACAAGTAACAAAGGTTCAAAAGAATTCTCAAAGTATGATATACTTAATCAATAATGTTATGTCTTATGAATGAGAAGAACTTCCTATTTATAGGAGTATTAAAGCATAAAAATCCTTTTAAAACTAGGTGGGGTGGTTGTTATGGCAAACAAAATTATTACAATTAGGTAGGGTGATTGCTAAAGAGTAAGAAAAGTCATTAAAATTAGGTGGGGGGCGGCCAAGACCCTTTGGGGAAAATTTGTCAAAATCGCGTGGCATATCAACTTTTACTGTTGGCAATCGAAAAATAGCCACCATCGGTGATGTCATCGATTTGTAGCCAGTTTAACTTAAAATATAGTGGCAAATGACATAATTGCCCTTGAACTATTTAACATATCGTTTAGTTATTTTTTACTTTTTATCGCCCGCCTCTTTGTTTGCACAGCATTGCGGAAGGATTTGGCTTTCGTCAAACCACTTTTCTTCAAATCTTGTCTAATTTTCTTCAAAATTATCTGGGTGAGTGTTGTTTTTACAATAATATGTTTGAATTTTCGTTCTTATTGTTGTTTCGTTAGGTTTTAGTTTGATTTTCGTACTGTTAGGGTTTAAAATATACTGGATGTCATCTGTGTGTACGCTTTTTCTCGACGAGTTCTGTTTGGGCTAGCATATAGTTAAGTTTTGTTTCAATGCTATATATTTTACAGGACGTTACATGTTTGGGTTAGCAATCTTTTTCTAAGTACTTGTAATCTGCTGTCCATTTGCCATCAAATGTGATAAGCAAGAAATTTATATGCATCCTGTATTTAATGAACTCAAATAATTAGATATATAGAATTTATAATGTTAAAAATATAATATTCATCCAGTATAACATACTGGAGAAAAATCATATACACAGGTGATGTCCCGTAAAATATACTAGATTTGAAACAAAACTTAACTATATTCTAGTCTAAACAGAACTCCTCCAGTATAACATACTGGAGAAAGAGCTGGCACCCAGGTGAAATCCCATAAATTACGCTGGATTGAAACAAAATTCAACTATATTCTATTCTAAGCAGAACTCGTCCAGTATAATAAACTGGAGAAAAAGATTACATACAGGTGACGTCCCGTAAAATATATTGGATTGAAACAAAAATCATATATATGCTAGCCCAAATAGAACTCGTCCAGTATAATATACTGGAGAAAAAAATTACACAAATGTGACTTCCCGTAATATTTATTGGATTGAAAGAAAAATTAACTATATTCTAGTCTAGACAGAACTCATCCAGTATAACATACTAGAGAAAAAGCTTACAAACAGCTGACGTCCTGTAAAATATACTGGATTGAATTAAAACTCAACTATATACTAGTCTAAACAGAACTCGTCTAGTGTAATATACTGGAAAAAAAGAATACACACAGATGACGTCCTGTAAATTATACTGGATTGAAACAAAACTCTACTATATTCTAGTCTAAACAGAACTCGTCCAGTCTAATATACTAGAGAAAGAGCTTACACAAAGGTGACGTCCCGTAAAATATATTGGATTGAAACAAAACTCAACTATATGCTAGTCCAAACAAAACTCGTCCAGTATAACATACTGGAGAAAAAGCTTACAAACAGGTGATGTCCCATAAAATATGTTGGATTGAAACAAAAGTTAAATATATACTAGTCTAAACTGAATTCGTCTAGTATAACATACTGGAGAAAAAGCTTACACACAGGTGATGTGCCGTAAAATATACTGGATTGAAACAAAACTAAAATATATTGTAGTCTAAGCAGAACTCGTCCAGTATAAAATATTGGATTAAAAGCTTACACACAGGTGATGTCCCCTAAAATAAATTGGATTGAAACAAAACTTAAATATATACTAGTCTAAACAGAATTCTTTCAGTATAACATACTGGAGAAAAAGCTTACACACAGGTAATGTGCCATAAAATATACTGGCGCTATGTTGCGCATTGAGAAATTATACAATAACACAGATTAAAGCATTAAAAACAAATCAGAAAATTCCAAAAATCAAAACAATTTACTGATACTTTGAATTTTGAATCAAAAAGTTTGAATCTGTGATCGTAGATGAAATTCAAACTAGTTAAAATCAAATAATTGACAGAGTTTACTCCTATTTGCAGATTTACGGCGAATAATTTTGCTAATACTTCGATTTGCAGATTTACGGCGGAAGATTTAGCTAATACTTCGATTTGCAAATTGAAGGCGGAAGATTTTGCTAATACTTCGATTTGTGGATCGACGCCGGAAAATTTTGCTAATAATTCGAGTTGCATATTGACGCCGAAAAATTTTGCTAAAGAAGAATATCAGGTCAAGTCTAGTAAATTTAATAAACATAGTAGCGGTATTTTAGTCAACAAATTGTTAGCGTCCTAAATTAGTCGCTAAATATCGTTGACCCTTAAATATGTGGCTAAATATGATTGACCAGACGTAAAACTGGCCATTTTTAATTTTTCGCGGCAAATTTGGGTCTTAAAATAATTAGTTTGGGTCATTGGTCTGGATTCCAATTGGGCTTCTTTTGTAACACCTCCTTTTGGACCTCTTTTAAGCTCATTTTGAGCCCATTTGGTGTACTTCAGGGGCTGATTTGGGTGACCCAATTTTCCTCCTCTTGGACTTCAATTTGAGCCATCAAATAATTGTAAAACTTAGACAGGTCTTCTCATTTGGGCTTGAGCACTTCCTCTATAGTTAGAAGCTTCTTTATTTATCATTGACGTCCAGCAACCTTAGTCTGCAATTCTTTAGCATCTTGTAAATGGCCTTGTAGGAACTTCCAAAACTCTATCCTTATCAGTGATGCTATCAAAAATTTAAGCAAATAAGAAAAAAATCACCCAACATTTCTTTGTAAATCTTTCATAATATTTATCTTACCTTGTTGACTGTTGTGCCATACTTTAATTCATAATTTCACTTATATTTAAGAAATTTCTACTCAACCCCTTTCCTCCTTCCCCGTTAAAAACAATCCCAATAAAAAAGATGACAGGTGGAAAAGGAAAATGTCGGCATGTTTAATTGAAAAAAATCTGTATTGTTTTTTTTTTGTGGCACATATTCAAGATCGTATTTATAGTAATAAAATGTTTGGTCCTAGCTAGCTGAAAATTTTTGTTAGTAGGGAATGCATGCACGTAAACGCCGCCCTTCATTAAAAGATTGTATGCTACAATTTTTTTTGGTTTCCAATTTTGAACGGGAGCCTTGACGTAACGGTAAAATTGTCTCTGTGTAATTTATTGGTCATGAGTTTGAGCTGTGAAATCAATCATTGATGCTTACATTAGGATAGACTGCTTACATCATATTTATTTGGGGTGCGACTCTTTCCCGAACCATGCGTGAACGCCGGATGGTTCGTGCACCGGGTTATGCCCCATTTTGTGTCCGGTATCCCTCTTTGGAGTTCGACTAATCTGGATTCACGCTGGAAAATCTCATTTTGGAGGGTAAAATGCTCCTTACCAAAGACAACTTTATAACCAAATCTCGAAACCGAGATCTCTAATTAAAGATAGAGGAATATTAAGAGATAGCATAGGACTTGCGAGTTCGGCCGAACCCTATAACTTTAGTCTTAAAAAATTCATTGGATATGTATAAATTATTAATTTAGAACTCAGTAATATAAACAAACTAGAATCTCGAACCTGCAAATTTCAAATTCTGGCTCTGTCTCTAAACCACTCCACCACAACCTTCTGTGGTAGGTTGTATGCTACACTTTAATAAACAAGAATTAATGCTTAAGCATTAAATTAACTTCATTTCTCAAGCTATAAATACCATCATGAAACAACACAATTTCTTCAGATCAAGTTGTATACTACAATATACTCCAAGTTTGTTTTAGAAGAAAAAAAAATGGGAGTTGTCACAATTACTGATGAGTTCACTAGCCCAATTTCAGCCCCAAGAATGTTTAAGGCTTTCATTCTTGATGGAGACAATCTTCTTCCTAAAATTGCTCCTCAAGTTTTTAAAAATATTGAGACAATCCAAGGAGATGGAGGCCCTGGAACCATCAAGCAAATGAACTTTGCCGAAGGCAATATATTTATTCTTTTCCTCTCTTCTTTTTTTTTTTTTTTAAAAAAAAAATCACACTTCTCTCGAGCATTTAGGCCCCGTTTGGACATGAGTTTTGCCAAAATAAATTGGAATTTATTTTCAAAACTCATATTCGGCCATAAATTTTGCCCACATTTTGGCCAAATCCCAAATGCCAAAAGCCAAAATTTGGGAATTATATACATGTTTTTTCAAAATAAAGTTGGAAAATATGTTTTGAAAATGTATGTCCAAACACATTTTCATTTTCAAATCAAACTTCACCCAAATCAGATTTTTCAAAATAATTTTGGGATCTATGGCCACACGCTAGCTAAGAATTCTCCCAAAAGTGATCATACACAAGAATTCATGGATAATATGGGTAACCCAAATTATCCGCCGGTTAACCCGTTTTTTATCCATATTAAATATGGGTCGGATCGAAATTGATCAGTCTTTTCATTACCCGTTTGACCCGAACCATATCCGACCCGGCCGTTTGCCACTCCTAGGCGGAAGTTATTTTCCTTGCAAATATGTGAACTTCAACTACGTATAATTACTTCAACTAACACTTGGACAATATTATTAGTCTCGAGCTGCGCAAAAACCAATCCACTCTTTACTATTAAAAATTTCATCAAAACGCTCTTCTATTTACTAATATAATTATTAGTCTTTAATATAATTACTACATAGTTTTAGTAGGTTAGCATTGTATACGGTTCTCGCTATCAATGAGGTGGTAGCAAATAATAAGGGCATTTTAGAGATATCAAATGTGTATACAATGCTAATCTACTACAACCAGGTTAGCAAAACCCTATATATATATATATAAAAAACATTATATCATAGTTTTATGTATAATAACGCCTGTCATATTAAACACACATTGATTTTCTGTGCGTGCAGGTAGTGCAATCAAGTTTGTGAAGCATAGGGTTGATGCTATTGATAAGGAAAAAATGACCTATGCTTACACATTGATAGAAGGTGATACTTTGATGGACAAGATTGATTCAATTTCATATGAGATAAACTTTGAGTCCATGCCTGATGGAGGATGTAAAGGTAAAAACACTAGCAAATACAATACAAAACCTGGTGTTGAGATCAAAGAAGAAGAAATCAAGGCAGGCAAAGAGATGGCTGCTGGTATTGTCAAGGCTGTTGAGGCCTATCTCTTGGCAAACCCAAATGAATACGTTTAATTAGCCGACCCCAACGTGTTTGGAACTAAGGTCTGAGGCGTCGTAATTGTTGTTGTTGTATGCTCCGGTTTGAATACTAGCTGTCTAGTATTCACTTTGTTTCTCCTTTGTTTAATTTACATTTGTTGGTTAATAAAACTTGTGTTTTTGGTGTGAGAAAGTATTTCTATACCACAAGAGTACTATCAAATTGTATTGAGGTTTTTCTTCCATTTCATTTTATATGCTCAACTATAATTTAATGTTTAGTTTACACAAGCATATTAATGAGGTTCATGTTCTATAAATTCCGTTCAATACAATGATATTGAGCAACTTTTTGTTTCTACCTGAGGTGGCAAACGGACGGGTCAGGTCGGATATGAGCGAGTTGAAAGGAATAGTACAAAACAGATAAAATATTCGATCCGCCCATATTTAATACAGATAGAAAATGGGTTAAAGATGAATAATATAGATGCTCATATTATTCATGGCTTTTGGAATATGATCACTTTTGAAAGAATTTCTAATCTCCAAAATTTGACGAACTCTTATTTGAGTCTTGCAAATGTAAAAGTTAAACTCACTTGTTATCCATTAAGTATCTATTTTTTTAAGTGGATAATATGGATCTTATCCACATTTAACCCATTTTTAAAAAGTTTATTATCTAATCCATTTTTTAGTGAATAATATAGATGAATAATTATTATTTTTAATCCATTTTGCCACCACTATTTCTACCCAATGTTCAGTTCTATTTTATGTGCACTACTAGTGTAATGTTTATTTTACATACACAACATATAAATGAGGTCCATATATATTTTACACAAGCATGCTATTAATGAGGTGCACATTATGTGAACTCCCTCCAAATGACACATCCCATTATATTGAGCAAGTGTTAATTCTACCTTATGTCATTTCCATTGTATATGCACTACTAATGTCTACGGGATAAAGTTAGCAAAATTCATCCTTTGGGTGTCTCTAATAGATATTGAGACGTAAATTACAAAATTAACAAGAAAAATTGGAAGTAAACAACAATAGTTTCAACGAAATGGACTCCACTAAAGCATAATAGTCACAATATACGTTGAGTTTCAGTTCAACTATTTGTCAATGCTCCTCATTCTAGAGGAAAATGACTACAGGGGAAGAAAAGAAAGAAGTAGATTTACATCTACAAGTCTAATTGCATTACTGCTTATACAGTACAATGTAGACAGATCAAAAGTCAAATTTCAACATACGATATGCAGTCTATTTGTGATGCCAGTCGCGAACATGTTCTTATCTTTGCTGATACCTAATTATGGAGTTGTTCAGCAAAGCTACTTAATAATTCCAGCGACTTAATGGAGAGATCTGAAATCTAGTGTTTTTGTTGTAATGATGAACCCAAACTTCACTCATTCAATGGACATCTAATGGAATAACTAAATCAGCAATTGTCATTCCACGTCCAACTTAACCGCCATATCGGTATTTTAACAATTCTGGAGGCTCCTCTTCCATGATTCCAGAACCAGTAGTTGCCAAGTACTCACGTATTGTTGTTCTACGGTCACCAAGGAAAGTATGATCAAGAAAATTGTCGTAAGCTATATCACCAAGATTTTGAGCTGCCAGAACACTGCAAAGTAAATCTTTAATCATTTATTAGACTAGGATGCTCATTTACTTCTTGTGTTAGGTTTGAAATAAATCTTGACTAACAATAAATTAAAGGTTTACAAGTACAAGGTATAGTTGTTTCAATCCAAGCCAAAAGCAAAGTTAATTTTAGGTAGTGTCATCGGAAAAAGAACAATTCTGTCCAATCAAGGAATGAAATCCAAATAATCTCAAGAGTTAAAGTTTTGAGGAAGCAAGTTTCGAATAAGAACGTGGTTTGCACTAACAAGAACTGGATAGAACTAACCAATGGCGGAGATAGACACGGCAAGGTAATATATCATCCCTCCAAATCTTGTCAATATTATACCGTCCATACTGCTGGAAGAAGATGCCTTTATCACCTAATGATAAAATAAGAGATAACACATCAAACTGCAACATCTATGAAGAAGCCAAAATAAGAGATAGGATACTAGCAACTTAGGAGAGAGAAACAAAGAACTGCCATACAAAGAAAAACACAAGATTCAATCATCAATTCCAGAACTGGCAGTTAATTCTCCTTACTGGAGGAAGCATTTCCCATTTTCTTATCATTAGTGTCAGCAAGGTAGCTCTTTGGTACACACTCTACCATATGACGAAGTTGGCTTTTCCTTTAGTTTCACAACAACACTACACCTTAGTTCCAAACAAGTTAGGGTCGGCTTTTCCTTTTTTTTCAGAACAAAAATAAATATATTTTAATAAGAAAATAAAATACAGATAAATCCTCAAACTAACAAGCATTACAATAAGATGCATCTACCTATATAACCACAAAATTTTAAGTGACTACACTCTTATCTCATCACTCATACTTATGACATGATATTTTGCAAAAATTCACCCATGAGGTTGTAACCTAGATAAGGTATGCAAAATTACAGCAGTTAAGACTCGCAAACAGTGTGCAAATATCCCATGTTGCGCATACTCATGTTGAAGAATTAAAAAATTTCATCCTTCTCAATTTTGGACATCTTTGTATCAGTGACTCACAATCATTCCTAATGATAGGAAAACTACCTTTGCATCTAGTTTTCAGATACTCCTCATCACTATAACGGGCACAAATTATCTGCATTAAGAGATAATACAAAGAATTGGATCAGGAATACAAATTATTGGTCCAATAGAGGTAGAAAAGGACAAGCAGTCTCAGGGTGCTTAGTACTTACTGCTGGGTTGATGTAAAACAATCCATTTAATGTTTCTGGGATTACCTAAATAAAAAGGGATACTGATATTAATTATTTGAATTGAAGTTACACTTCCATTTATATAGTTAGAGAAAGGAAGGAGAAGGAAGGATCATCGAAGGTCTCACAGCTAAAAACCGGAATTCGTGCTCCCTTTCAATAAAGGCTGGAATCTGGCCTTTACAGAGAAGAAGTTAGAGATCAGAAGTAATCATGTCAAATTAAGATGGATTATTACTAACACATTACCTCTGATCTCTGAATTTCAAAGATAGTAACTATAAGAGTTTCCCCCTCACAGGGCTCCACACTCAAGCTTGATATTTCCTGGAAATATAGAAACATTCCACACAATAGAAGTCAGTCCTAAACAAATTTCTTCAGTCTGTGAGAGTAATTAGAGAAGTAGCAATAGCTTCTTCACAATGATGGTTTTCCTGATACCACAAATGTACAAAATCGAAAATGAAGCTAATCTAACTCATTCATGCATAGAGAATTGCTAAGATTTTCGACAAAAAGATAACCAGGGACTGATACTTTCTCAATTTAAACAGAGAATTAGGCTGGTTTTTCATTGTCATTTGATAAACTTGGAGTCCCAACCAACTTACTCGCACCTCGACTAAACCACTATTCCACTTGGTCTGCTAGGCTTATACCATTCTTTCATTTCCAGTTTTCTCTCCTTCCAAATTTCCAGAAGCATTGTCCTCCTTCCCAATTCCAGAAAAACGACTTAAAACGATTATAACAGACCATTTTCGGATTTCCAATTTGTTTCACCATTTCAAAGCCGGAAAAATTCTACTGATAAATATTTATGTAAACCAATCAAAAGTTGTAACTTTTACACAAAATTGTTGTTGAGCAATTCTGTTTTAATTTTAATTTTCTTTCTCCTTTCTAATATCCAATTGATATATCAAGAGATAACTATAGAATAGCCATCTTTTTGCTTTGTTCTTTTATTCTTTGCACTTTCTGAGCAAAACCAAACATTATAAAAGATTATATTCTTATTGAATGTATGGCACCTTGGTATCAGGATTAGCAATGCCACGCTCGAAGAAAATAGGTGCCACATGAGCAAATACCCTCCGAAATCCACTCAATTTTGCCACTCTGAAATTGATCAGATCTGGAAATGTACTCCGAGCACTCCTCTCTGTTCTACCAACAACACAACACGATCAAAATGCCATAGAGACAGTATATCCCACAATGTTGAGATAAAGCAATTTTTTTTTTCTCGCTTTGGGTTAGCTGATAAGCATTAAACGCTGAAAACACTCTTTAGTGTTAAACTGATTTTATAAATAAGCAATGTACATGTTTAAACTTAGCCATTCAAGAAGTACACAAAAAAGTATACTAATAAATTGCAATTCTGTTATATGAAAGTGTTGAAAAAAATATATATTAAAATACTTATCAAAGTTCCGTTAGTTTAAATATCGCCAAACACACAAGTACTGAAATATTCTCCAAAATCAAAGTTAAATCTATGATTAACCTGAAGGAGAGAAGCAAAGCCGCATATGGAGAAAATTAATAATATACAGGAAGCACCTAAAAACTATCGAAAATACTAAAATTATAACTTTCTATAAATATTAGTCAAAGTTCACATGTTAAATTTCTAAAGCAAAATTGCCAAACATTTTTATTTTTTAGGATTAGAGGAAGTATGAATATATCAACCTGAGAGGAGAGAACCGAAGCCGCAAATGGAGATAAGTCCATCGGAGGAGACGATTCGATCAAAATCGAACTCATCAATTAGTTCGATAGGAAACTTCATTTCATCATCGGCGGCAGCAGCGGCGGCGGAAGGCATGGTAGATTTTGGCGGGAAAAAATATCTCCGGCGAGGAAAAGAGAAATTGAGTGAATGAGGAGAAGAAGCAGCGGCGGAGGTAGTGAAGGCATAATAAGTAGGTCGTAAGCGCGTGGGAACACGAACAAGTGGCAGAAATGGAGGTCCTACGCCTACTACAGGAGGAGTGTAGGTGTAAATGGTCATGTGCAACACGTGAGAAAGATGACTATCTGTTTGTTTGGGTGGCGGAATTTGATTCTGTTGATTGGGACGAATAAAGGCCGAAAGCTAAGCCAGAAAGAGACACACACCTACACCACCAATAAGTCATTTTGGTCAATCCAACACCCAATTGTTAGCTCAGGGGTCGTTTGATTAACAGTACCAGTACCAGTACCAGTATCAGTACCGTAAACTTTTTTATAACAGTATCGTTTATTGTGATATTTTTTAAATGCTATACAGTAAAATGCTAGTATAGATAACATATAATATAACATAACATAAAAATTAATTCCAAGAAATATTTAACATTTATAGTAAATAGTTATTATATAGAGATATTATAATAGAAATGTTTAACTGTATAAGAATATTAGTTCTGATATAAAATTTCGATTATAGGTATTTCATGTTTGGTTGTGGCTATTAGCATATAAAAATATAAATTTTATACCAACAAGGTGGTATTAACTATCACATGTAATACGTAGGATAAATAAACGATTAAACAATTTAAAAACTTATGTATTATTTTATATAAAATAGAATGTGAAATAAGCATACAAAAATTACTAACACATGAATTAAGATAATTAAAATGACGAAAAACGGTAACATAGTAAACAATTTTTTAATATTGTTTTAAAAAGTACACAACACATGGAATAGCGGAATTAGGTTTGTGTCCAAGTGTGAATTATAGACGATTCTAAGCTTCAAAATCAGGTTATTTTGAGTTTTTTTTTTCTTAAATGATTTTCTCAGAAGTACTTTTGTGGCGAGAAGGAGTTTATGTTTGTATAATTAATTTGAAAAATACTTTTGAATAGCAACTAGTGTTGGCCAAACTTTTAAAAAGTACTTTTAACTGTATTTTTCTTAAAAGTGCTTTTGGGGAGAAACTACAATTTTATGCTTCTACTCAAAAGCACTTTTTTTCTTCTAAAAGCTTTGCCCAACACTTCAACTTTGAAAAAAAAATACTTTAAAAAAAAAAAGCTTGGCCAAATAGGCGAAAAGGGAAGGTAACTTCTCACCCCAAGGAGGCGAAAAGCTATCGCTCCTAAAATGGAAGCTTCTCGTTAACTATTTCAGAGCGTATCGCCATTTTTATCTTTAAACAAATGGAATATCTGTTAATACAAATTTTGCCTCTTCTAGAACGTATTCTAGTTAAGCATGTCTAACAGGTCAGGTTGACCCATTTTTGGACCGGCCCAGACCGGTAGTTAGGGGCCGAGTGGTCTGGTGGGTTGGTCCGTTCAAAAAGATATTCTGGTTAACCCGGCCGGTCAAACCCGATCAACGAAATATAATGTTGAATCGGTTCAGCGGCTATAAATCTGAATTTTTTTTTTAAAGTGTTTTGACCGTTAGCAACGGTCAGCTTCATTTTGGTCATTGCTCAAAGGGATGATTGCAAAAATAGCCCTTTTTGGGGCAATTTTTTTTAAAAAAATAACACTTTTTGTAATTACTAATTTAGTCCGTTGAAAAACTATAAATACCTCCCCCCACCCCCTCTACTTCATTTCTTCACTCATCTCTCATTTTTCAAAATCATATTCTCAATTATCATTCTGTCATTCTTCACCTAAAGTGCAATCAACTATTTGGCTCTCATTTTTCTGAAATGTAATTTATCGTATTATTTATTATTTGAAGTTGGAACAATTGAACTTCAAACTTTGAACAATTGACGTTTCTTCGTGGTAACATTGGAGTTGTAAAATCATCAAGTATTCAATTTATTACCGAATTTGGTACACTCCCTCCAACTCTTTTTCTTACTTACTATTCTATTTGCATGTTTAATTTTTGCTAGTAGTTAAATTTTCACAATATGTTTAATGCTGCAAAAAGAGTGTAATAAGGTTGCTAATCGGGGTAATCGAAAAATTAGAAAAAGAGGTACTACTTCCACGTCTGATATAATTTAAATGACTTTACACATGTTTTTGAAACATAATATGATAATAATATAGATTATGAACAATTACAGGAAGATTTCGTTATAGAAGATAATGAATTAGAAATTGAAGACGAGACACCACTTACACCTAGTAATATTGGAGCTGGTAGCAGGGGTGGTGGTTGTGGTGCTAGTAGTAGACCACTTGTGGCCCCGACTACTAATCAAAGAAAAAGAAGTAAGGTTTGAAATTTTTTTGACGAAATAGAGAATATTGATGGAGTTAGATGCAGACTTTGTAATGATGATTTTAAACATAAGACTGGAGGACAATTAGGGGGACTGGTACACTTAATAAACTTATGATAATTGAGCATCCTATAGAATGGGCTCTGATTTAGATGAAAACCAAGCAACTGTAAACCCTAGTACTCGAGGACTTGTGAAATATGATAAAATGAAGGATCGTGAGGAGTTAGCAAAAATGATTGCTTTGGGTTATCTACCTTTTTCTTGTGCTTCTTCATCGTATCTTTTTATGTATATTCAAAGGATTTATAATTCTTTATTTAAAGGTATCCCTAGAAGTACTTGTAGATCTGATATCTTTAGACTGCATGGACAATATCAAACATACATACGTTATTTGTTTGATCATATTCCTTGTAGAGTTTCTCTTACTTCTGATATTGGTCATGTTGTTAATAGAATGATCATTTGATAATTACGTGTCATTGGATTGATGATAATTATTGTATGAAAAACGTATTATCGCTTTTAAATATGATGAAGATCAGATTCATACTGTTGTGGTTATAAGCACTACTATTTGCGAAATTGTTGAATTTTATAATCTTAAGAAAAAAGTATTGTGTATGTCTTTTGATAATGCTTCTAACAATAATGCCGCAACTTCAATATTAAAACTGCATTTGTAACCACCACTTGACGAAAATTTTCATGTTAGTTGTGCATAAGGCTGACATCCGATCTGGATCCGGTCCCAAACGGGCTTCGCGGTCCGAGCTCAAACGGATCCGATCTTCGTGGGCCGGGCTTAAACGGACTCGTGCTTTATGGGCTTAGTTGTAACACCCCAAAATTTTTATAATATTTGCATTCTTGATTGAGCATTTTTATAACGGAGAAATATTTTAACTTGAACTTTTTTTAAATGTGAAATGGTCAATATATGAAAAAAAAATTCCATTTCTTTTGGTTTATTCTTCAAGGGAAAAAGGAAGACCATCTTCGTATCTCTCTATCTCACAATCTCTATCTCTATCTCTATCTCTCCTCCATAGCACTGAATTTTTCTTGAAAAAAATTAGGGATTTTCTACTAAATCAACAAGCAATTTTCGTTTTTGGGTGAAGATCAGGTTGCTCCTCTTGGTAAGTTTGTAAACTCGTTTTTATACTATTTTATAATTAATAAATTAGATTTGTTTCCTAAGTAGCACCCTCCCAAAGGGGTCGCTACAAGTTTTGGTATCAGAGCCAAGGTTTGTGATTCTAGGATTTGTTTTATTGTGATAGTACCTAGTATTTGTTGATATTTCCTTTCTTGAAAATGACTTGGAGTTTATAAATTTTTGCATACTTGTTTCATTTAATTTATTGTATTCTCTGTGTGTGTGTGTGTGTGTGTGTGTGTGTGTGTGTGTGTGTGTATATATATATATATATTACATTATGTACGTTATTTGGAGGCTTGTTGGATTTTAAGACCAAAAATCTTGTAACTTACATTTGGAAACTTATTTTGCTGTTTTTAGTGTATGTGTCAATAACTCAATTTGTCTTGTAAATATGTACAAAGGAGAAAACTAGTTTTTTCTTTATATACCCGATAGTTTAAAATTTATGGATAATACAAACTTGCAGTGATGTTGAATGAAAGTATAAATTTGTTAAAAAGTTGCTTTAAATCTGTTAATTGTTCAAGAAGGGTTATATCACCATATGTTGATATTTTGACATTGTATTTCTTTTAAAATAAAATTTTGAATTGTACACTTTGAACCTTTTGGCATGGGCCTCTTTCCCCTACTAAATTATTTTGAATATTTTTAAACTAATATCTTTTTATAATATTTTATAATTAATAAATTAGATTTGTTTCCTAAGTAGTATCCTCCCAAAGGGGTCGCTACATTTGGGTGTAACTAGACCAGGACCAGGACTGTGTAGTAATGGTCCTGGGCTATGTGGGCCAGTGTCAGACCCAAACGGACCTTGACTATTATTTTTTAAATTTTTTTATCTACGGTAATTTCTATATATATATATATATATATAGGGCTATATATTTATTTAAATTTTTTATCTAAGGTATTTTCTTATAAATTATACTATATAATTGTGACTTAGAAATTTTAATCAAAATTTAAACCACAAAATATTGTAAAAAAAATATTCAAAGAAATATGTTATAATTTTTATTATTATAACATTAAGAAAATATGGTCCAATCTTTCTTAGCTCCCCCCCCCCCCCCCCCCNCTTTAACTTGAACTTTTTTTAAATGTGAAATGGTCAATATATGAAAAAAAAATTCCATTTCTTTTGGTTTATTCTTCAAGGGAAAAAGGAAGACCATCTTCGTATCTCTCTATCTCACAATCTCTATCTCTATCTCTATCTCTCCTCCATAGCACTGAATTTTTCTTGAAAAAAATTAGGGATTTTCTACTAAATCAACAAGCAATTTTCGTTTTTGGGTGAAGATCAGGTTGCTCCTCTTGGTAAGTTTGTAAACTCGTTTTTATACTATTTTATAATTAATAAATTAGATTTGTTTCCTAAGTAGCACCCTCCCAAAGGGGTCGCTACAAGTTTTGGTATCAGAGCCAAGGTTTGTGATTCTAG
>MDKF010521148.1:0-13384 GCA_026770625.1 Nicotiana glauca
TAGAACCATCATAGTAAGGGGTTGGGGGGAAAATAAGAAATATAAGCACAACCATGAAGGTGACCATTTTTACCATCACACACATCACGCACATTCCACAAATAAGATTGAGTTGGTGAACATAACTCGCTCTCGAGAATATTTTGATAATTTTGATACGGGTGGTTTCCTTTACAATTTTATGAGGATCAATAGTAGAATTATCTACACCTAAATTCCCATAATTTCAAGATGTCATATTTCTCAAATCAACGGTTGTAATAAAATCAAAAAAAAAAAAAAAAAAATACAAGTTCAAACTCGCAACCTAGCAATATATACAGCTACAACTACACCGTTAGTTTCCCGGCAATGGCACCAAAATTTGATTACGCCCAACTCTAGTCCTAAAAATGATAAGCGGTCGCTGCAAATATAATCTAGTCTAAGGCTTATCTGTATCTATTTAATATCACTAAGAAGACAAGATTGAACAATTTTCTAAATTATAAAGATTGAGATTTATATTTCTAACTAATTAACTAGCAAATACTACAAAGCGGTAAAATTATCAACTAACGAGACAAAGGGTTGGAGACTAAATTAAGGAGGTCTAGAGTTATGATTTTCCCAATTGTCGGAATCCTTCTAGCTATGTTCCCTACAATTTTGCCAATGTATTCTCTACTGATCGTGAGCACTTTAGATGTCGTAATTCTCTCTCGAGCAACTACAACATTTACTAGACATATTCTTTCGAACTACACTAGTTGGATTTATCTAACCGCTCATTATGACCACGTCAAGACTTTGTTATTTCTAAACCTACCTTTAAACCCACTATATTGATTTCTCACATACGTTAGGAGTGACGTTGTTCAACAACCACCTAAATATGTATCAATTCTCAAGCAACACATAACAAATAGGCATACTTAATCGATGGCCATTCAATCAACAACAATAAACATGTAGCTGAACAAGTAGAGAAATCCAATGGCTCAATTATATAAAAATATAACAAGAATTCATCCTACAAAAGGTTCTATCAAAATCCTAGATAACAGACTAGCTATTCATAATAGTATGTAAAAGTACAATACTAAAAATCATAACCAACAATGAAAAATAGGAAGAGGAAGGAAAAACTTGTTGAAGAATTCCTCGCCTTGCTCCTATTGTGTCTCTACCTCCGTAGGTCGAATCTGTGTTAAAAATTGGTCTCCTCCCTCCTTAGGTCTCAATTATGTCAAAAGTGTGTCCAACCTCTTAAAATACCATTTTTCTATGAATATATACCAAGTAGGGTCGATACCAAATAATTATACCTTCTCCTACGTGAAAAGGGATAATTTCTTTCAAGTCTAGACGCCGCGGTCGCGGTCGCGGTCAACTGTGGCACGGACGCGGTATGTGGTAAGTGTACTGCCTCAGCCCGCCTCAGGTCCACAGTCGTGGTTTTCACCATATTTTTCACCCTATTCGGTTTGGAATTTGAAAAAATGCAAAATATAAATGTTGTAGCCCTTTGAGTTTTATTTCCAAACATATATTGTGGAGACTAAATGGAGTTATGAGAGAATGGTTGTGTTCATTTTACTGGACAATACACAATATACCTACTCGATTCTTTGTTTTGTTGCTCTATCATCTGTTGATCACCGAATACGATCCTGGCTTAATTACTTGGGCTTTTACTCAGACTTCAAAGCTCTAAATTACTTGAATTCATTCCATAACATCTATATAACTCGAAATCACTCCTACAAGGCATAAAACACACTGTTAGTGCAAAACACTAGTGATTAAAGTGCAAACTCAACTAAAGTGCAGTAAATTAGAGTGTAATAATTGACTAAAATAAGTAATTACAACCTATCATCACTCTCTTTTCCTTCACAAACCCTAGCCACTACACCCTCTAATTCTCTCCGACCTTAATATGGAATCCTTTTATGATTTGCCTTCCGTATATGCTCCATCTCGGTGTTACTTACACGGTTTTGGTATCCCTTAGTACTTGACTTTTTTGGCAAGTACCAGTCCTGGAATCATGTGAAAACATCTTAATATTTAATATCTAGATGGTATTTCGTCTATATACATTATGTTAAGGTGATATGAAGCCGGTTCACCAAGATCTTTGGTCGAATCTTTGATTTCTGTCAACTAGGGTTTGAGATTTTCCCCTTTTCATCACTTTTTTTTCCGATTGCATGTGATATTCTTTCCTTTCTTGTGTTTGATCGATGATTCTTCCTTGTTCGGGTGTTTAATTTCTACTACTATATAAACCCCTCCCCAATTACCCTCTAAAAATAGTTATCACTGCTATTACACTTAATACATCTCTCTCACCCCATTCATCTTCTCTGAAATAAATGGCTCTTTGGCCGGCTGAAAGCCAAGGCCATAATACTATCAACCTCTTCCGTTGCAAGCACTGCTCGGGGCACTTACGAGGCTCTTGTGAACTCTAAAGCATCGGAGACCTAGGGTTCTTGCTGCTAGTATTCTAAGCTCTTTATTATTCTTTTTCTCGTCTAATTTTGCCATTGGTTAGTGCTTTTAACCCTTGCAATGTTAAATATTTTTTTCTTCTACATACCTATATATGTCTGAATTATGTGAGCATTATTTAGTTGTGAGTCTCTGATATTGCACTATTATGATATCGTTCAATACCCCCCGGTCATTCTATGTTCTTTGATAGTTGAATGCATTTTAGTACATGAGATAGTTTCATGCTTGTTATTAGTTTGTGTTAGCCTAATATGTGTTCTTCACTGTAGCCTGCACTTCTATGTTGGTTTTTCTTGTTCTCTTCCAGAATCAGTGTTGTACCTCTGTATTTTTTTTAGCATATGAAGAGGTTTTAGTTTTTAGTTTCAATGCATACCTATTTTATGTGTTCTTTTAATGAATCTGACTGTCATGACTATCAGTTGTTAGTTATAGAATCCTCTTTATGCCTTGATTTGGATACTACTAAGACTCTATGAAAGCCTCCCTCTACTTTGAATGTATCATTTAACGCTGAGTCTTGTGTTTAATTGATTGTTCTTTGCATAATACCCACAACTATATGGGTTTCATGTTGCAATACTGCTTTAAGGTCTACTCTAAACATGTTTCCTTGCTATTTGTAATCCTGATCTTTAGCACCACCTAAGATTTTAGGATAAACATCCAATTTTCCCTCTTGTGTATGTTAATGAGTAGCTAATCTACCCCTTTTCATGCCATAAGTTTCTGCACTATGATCTATTCCCCCTCATGTTAAGTTTTCATGATATTGGGAAAGTTGTATCACTAGTATGTTGATACGCTATCTGGGACATTATTAGCACTGTCATGCTAGAACTTTCATTGTACTAGACTGACATTGAAATTCTTTAGGTTAATGCTCTATTTTGAATTTGTGTGGCATGATGCACCCATATATGTTGATCCTATAATCTCGAAAAACTTGATTCCCCTAACACTCTCAATATGTTTTCTGCACAATATATTATCTCTTGCTAAGTGTTTGAACTTGTAATTATCAACTTGTCCCTTGTTGATTCTCTTTGCTTGCATGTTCTTTATTTAATCAACCCCGCTGTGTCTTCTAAAGTACAAGTGCACCTCTTCAAATCTATCACCTATTCACTGTTCTCTCAGTCTCATTTATTATTTATATTATTCTGGATCTATAGCTCTTGGTCGGCTGAAATCCAAGGCCACCAAAACTCTCTCTATTGACCTCCCTAGTGTGACAACTGCTTGAGGTCCATTTGAGACTCTTGTGGACTCTGAAACTAGGATTTGGGGTCATTTGGCCATTCTTTTTGATGGTAGAACTTAAGATGTCTCTAACACTTAGCTTTTCTCTCTTATTTTATTTGTCGAATCTGCAAACTGGGTTGCTTAATTGATTTTTGTGTGATTCGACAATTTATTTGGGTCATGTGTAACTGTTTGGCCTGGCACGAGTTCCTTTGTGACTTTGGGCTGTGTTGATGGGCATAGTCTCCTGTTTGAGAGAAGCTTGGATTTGGGCATGCTATTTGTGGAAATTGAGCTTGTTGAAGGCCCGGGCAACGTGGGTTATCTTCATTTTTGGGCTTGCTCTTGGTCATGTAGCTGTATTCACATGTAATATTTATATTTATATTCTCTGGGCATGTAATAATTTATAATAACAAACAATTGGGGTGTTGGTGAAATTGGAGAAACTGATATATTCTAATGTTTGCATAAAATGGTAGAAAACATGCCTATAGGATTTATATGACTTACTTGTTATTTTATCCAACCTACCATATATGTTATTTAGTTTTCATGTACACTAGTAGAAACCATGCCTATAGGGAATCACACATTCACTCAACCTGTTTTACTATGCCTACTTGCATTATTATACAACATGCCTATAGGAAATTAGTTTCAATAACTGTTCGTTAAGTTTGTGCAATTGCAACATGTTCGCTAGATACCATGCCTATAGGATCACACTAATGCTCATCTAGATATCATGTCTATAGGGCCTTAATTGACTAACTAGCCTATTGTTTTCATCACATTGCTCGCCTAGAAAACATGCCTATAGGGATGGAGTGTTATAGAACCAGTTTCAACTGCCAGATATTAAAATCCTGCCTATAGGATGTTGTTATCCACCTGGAAAGTATGCTAACAAAATCAAACACGAGTAATTATTTCAAGCTTTCAAATGGTTTTATTGCCTCATTTTGAGATTATGCCTATAGGCTTTGTAATACCTGCAAATTCATTGTTCTAATACAACAACACCACATGTACGCTTAAAAATAAAATCACATAGAAACCATGTATATAGGGCTTCATGACTCCAATTTGCCTCAATTCTATAATTTTCTACTGCCTAATATAAAATCTGCATGCGTGCATTGGTCTTTATGTGTGGAAGCTAACTTGGGCCTTTAACTGTCTTTACGTAAAGTCTTACTTGCTTTGAATGTCGCTTAATTTTATCATTTTGAACAACCTAAGTAAAGTCTATACCACACAAATAGAGGTCCAATGCCTCCTGGACCACAAGAATGTGACAGGTAGTGCACACATAGGGTACGCCTTAGAATTGAATTAGAGTGCCTTTAGGTAAACAACTTTAACATAGTAATTGAGTAGCAGGAAATGATAGTGTGTGCCCGGTGAATAATATGAGCAACTCCCTATCTTAAGGAAGTTGTGAAACATTACTTATCTTGCACGGGGTGATCGACTAAAAAACCTAGGACCCCCCCTCCCCTTTTTCCTTAATACACTTAGTCATCTAATGTAGACCGTTATAGTTATATCCTTGGAGTCCTTAAGATTTGTAGTGTGTTATAATAAAACTCTCAGACCTTTTATACTCTTTATTTATTTGATCATCTCGCCTAATTATAATCCACAGTCTTAAGTTTGTTTGGGACCCATAGTGGTGGACCTCGATGAGTTCCTAACACCTTCTCTTTGAGGTAATTTGAGCCCTTACTCGATCTTTGGTAGAGCTGACTAGTCAAACAGAGTTATCTGCGTAATATGTGCCCTAAACCATCTTAAAAACCGTTAGGTGGCGAATCTTCTTTAACACCCTATCTCCCATCCAAAAGAGTTGTTATACATTGAAACCCGATTTCAAGAGAAAAAGGGGCGCTACACAAAAAAAAATGTCTACTTCTAAAATAAAGTCATCAAAACCTTCTACATTGGCAAAAAGAACCAGGTTTTCCTTGAAGTCTAGAAAAGTAAATGTAGTGGAGGAAGAAGAGAGTGAAAGAGAAGAAGAATCTGATACAGATAAGGACGATATAGTTAAGTTTGGGAAAAGAACCACCTTGAAAGGTAGACTCCCCAGGGACTTGGAGGAGGAAAGCATGATGATGCTGCTGGAAAAACTACAAATACAAAGTTGGAAGGACATGGATAGAAAGATTGCCAGTACTGAGATTGTGGAGTTCATAGCACATTGTGAGATAAAAATGGCAGAGTCACCAGTGTGGTCAAATGGGTGAATGTGAGCTTTGATGACAAGGAGTTGGGAGAAATTCTAGAAGTACCTACTGAAGGGTACAATGATTACAAAAAGTTAAAATGGCCAAGCCTAGAAAACCTTCCCACCTCGCTTGTCATTACAAGAAAGTTTGGTGACAATGAAGAAGAGTTTCAGCCCAAGGCTGTATATAAAAGAGAGATGAAGCCATCCCACAAAGTGCTATTTGAATTTATTAACAAGGTTTGTGCTGCCCAGGCAGGAAATAGGGCACATTGCTACATTTATGGACTTGGTCCTTATGGAATGTCTAGACATTAAGAGGTAAATCAATTGGCCTGGGTTTATCATGCAGCTTCTTGACAGGGGTCTAACTGACACCAAAACTCATGTTGTACCCTATGATTTCATTCTCACGGCTGTACTTGCTCACTTAAAGGTACCCTTCAAGAAATAAAAAGTTGATACAAGCAAGGATCACTTTAAGGCAAACACTTTGACTGCATGTGACTATGAAGTCCACACCACTCCCAAAGAACACGGTTCATCCGAAAAGGTAGTTGTGAACAACAAAGTGCGAGCCTTGGTGCAAGAGAGTAGGGCTAAGGATACTGAAATTAAAAGGGTGAAGAAGAGGTTGGCAGAAGTAGAAACTAAGAGAGATGCTCTCATAGCTGTGCTTGCGAAGGAGAATGAGAAGAATGAAGTCATTTTCATGATATGTTGAAACTAGGGGTGGCAAACGGGCGGGTCGGATATGGTTCGGGTCGAAAACAGGTAATATAAAAATGGGTAAAGTATTCGACTCAAACCATGTTTAATATGGATAAAAAATGAGTTAACTTGCGGATAAACGGTTAACCGTATTATCCGTTCATGGATTCACGTTAGCCTCAACCTTTAATATGAATTTGCTGTCATGTGCAAACATTCATTCCTTTAAGGAACCATCCTCCTTTAAGGCACCATCTAGTGCTTAGGTATGCTAATTTAGGGGTGAAAATGCTTTTGGGGAGCTTTTGACTTTATTACCCATTGGATAACCACTGCTTACAAATTTAAAATATGGATAATATCCGTAATTTATCTGTTTTTTAAATGTTCATTATCCAACCGATATTTTAGCGGATAATATGGGTGGTTACTTGTTTTCTTTTATCCATTTTGCCACCCCTAATTGAAACCGTTTCAAGCCAAGAACTAAGAACCTGGTCCTTCCCAGCCTTAAGACCTTCCTAGCTTAGTTAGACAAACCAGTGACCCGGATGAGATTTTTTTTTTGTTCTTTTTGCTCATAATCCAATATCTTTATTTCTTTATGCTTTGTGGATGACTATTATCACTGATAAATAACTGTTTTTGTGCTCTAACTATTTGTTGATGCGTCTTAGATGGCTAATATCATTAGATTGATAAATAATATGTGACTCCATGATTGCATTTGAAGTGACCCTAGTGGCCATGAGTGATATCTATTAAAATCTGGTTATCTAACATAATTATGTAACTTTTCAATAATTCCAAGTGGGGGAAAACAAGTTGTTCTTATTACTTTGGACTATAATGTTCATAACCTAATGAATCTAGTCCTTGATAATTTGTGACTTTAAAATGAAAAATATTCTAATATTATGTCGATGTTGAGCTGAAACAGGTCTTATGCTTATGAAAAGCACACAATGTATCATCATAAAAAATGGAGAGTTGGCCCAAGTTAAGTTTGTTTTGATGATTGACAAAGGAACTCAAGCATGAACTAGGTTCATACACACTGTACACAGACACAGGCAGATTCGAGCACAGGGGATGCACGTGAAATAGATTAGCTCAAGTTGTTATATCTGATATCTCTTGAACGAAAATGTTGAATAAGTGATAAGGAGAAGGACTCCCTACTTGAAGAGAACTCTATACAAGATAAGGAAGGAGTTAGAAGTTGAAGATACTTATAACTTTTGAATAGTACAGTATTAGAACTCAAGTTATTTCCTATTATACTAACTTTATATATTTCAGGATATTCTCATTTTACAGGCATGCACAAACGTTGAAGTTAAATGTGAGTTGAGAGTAAAATAGCAAAGCCTTTTGCAAGCAATTCTTGTGTGATTCAAGTGCGCGAATCTGAAGTTATATGAACCAGATAGAAGAATCAATTCCAAGTGTCTGTTTTTTATTCTAGTTTCATTAGGTGTTTCAAATTGTACCTTTCAGCTTTATCAAGAATCAATTGTACTAGGTAGAGTGTTGTATTCAAGCTAGAGTTAACTTGATGTTGTCGCAATAGCTAGAGGCTGGTTGCATCAAAGAGATTAGAGGTAATCCTTAGGTTTACAAAAAGTTTTGTAAATGCTGTTTGGCTCAGTGATTTAGTGAAGTGTTAAAGAAAATCCTGCTGAGTAATAGGTCGTGGTTTTTTCACCTTTTGAGCTGGGTGTTTTCCACGTAAAAATACTTGTGTTCTTTAGTTTCCGCATTTATTATTTCTGCAATAATAGTATAAGGAACACATAGAAGAACGAGACCCTTCTATAATCTATGCACGCGAAAATTGGACACCATACAAATCACCCCTCTTTATATGACATTGAAGTATAAAATATCACAAATGCTTTCTATTAATCTTATAATAACGATAGACTTGTATATCACGTAATAAGACGAGAAAAGAATGGACGACTCAACTTCTAAATGAGGCTAACATTTGTAGTAGAAACCGATGCATTAGATAGTTTTTTTTTTTTTTGAAATTACAAAATTGGAAGAATTTTAAGTTGAATATATTAACTGAAATGATTAAGAACTTTTATAGAGTAGAGATTATTTCTTTATTAAACTGGCTAAATAGGTCAACAGTCAAATCAATTTTAAAAAATTATATATATTTTTAACTATTATTTATAACTTAAACACAATTTAAATTATGTGATTTTTTAAATAAAATATATTATTAAGATGGAATACACCCGCAATGTACGTAATTATTTTATTATTTTTATTGATTATAAATAATTATTTCATTACTTTTCTAATATTCAGGATTTTATAATTAACTAAAATTTGTATACAAGATTCTTCCTTATTTGAGATACGTAATATAATATGTTTAATTAAATAAAAATAGTAACAATTTATACTGATTGATTCATGTTAAATTTCTCCTTTCAAGATTGGGATTCTTTATAAAGGAATTTTCAGAAATGACTATTATTTAGTAGCTATTAACTTCCAATAGTTACAATATACATAATTTCTTTCCATAGCTATCTTTCACAGTACCAAAAATCGGCTAAAAAACAGGGCAGTCCAGCTGTCACATACGTAATTATTGGTGTAGTTTTGGAATTACAACCTAGGTAGAACATAACTTTAAAAATAGCTAAATAGTTGAAACTAATGTTTAAGTTCTAAGATATGGTCAATTTAATAGGAACCAGTATTCTATTGTGAGTACAACAACAATAACAATCTAGTATAATTCCACTTAGTTGGGTCTGGGAAGGGTAGTGTGTATGCAGACCTTACCCCTATCCTGGGTAGAGAGGCTGTTTCCAAATAGACCCCGGCATCAGAGGCGGACCCAGGATTTAAGTTTAACAGGGACACCATTATTTTTAGTATGCCAATCACCAATAATAAAGTTCGGGTGTAACTCTTTGAAATGACTATGATAATTTATCATCAAAATAAAAACATCAATATTATCAAATACCATTAACTTGATACTAATATAACAAAAGTATATTGTCCACTCATAGTTGAACTCGACGCGTTTTCATATTTTGAAAACGGTCAATAATAACATCATTGTTTATATTTACAAACACTTCCTTCTCAAAGTAACAAACAAAATAATTATTTAAAAATGCATCACCAATACTACTACGCAATTCATCTTTGATGTACTTCATAGATGAGAATGCTCTAACCATCTAGAATACGAACCTTTAAACCAACCCGAACTAAATTAGCGCATTTTCTTCCCAAATAAAATTTTAGGAAATTTGTGATCTGGTTGGCAGGGCCCTCTTTGGATGTAGTGTCTTCTCACTTCATCCCGTATTCTAGGGCTATATCTATCAATGGGTATTTTCTCTCCGGGGTCGGTATTAAGTGATTTCACATCAAACTCTTCTACAAGATGGGAGGAATTGTCTCTAAAACTAGAACTTGGTTGAGGAGAATTAAACCTTGTCAAAAATATGTCCATCTCAATTCAGAGAACTTCCTACAAAGCAACAATGCCAAGTAAAACAATATGATTAATCACACTCCTTATGACCGACACCCAATCAAAAATAATTTTTTGATTGTTGGACCTGGGTTTCAAACCTGGGTCTTGAAGTAGGCAATCACTCCAACAAACCAACTCTTCTATCCAGTCTTTGTGATTGAGGGTGCCGTATAATATATTTATAGGGGTCCTCCCTGTATTAACTTATATATATAAAATATATATACAATATTTTTACCGAAGCCAACGGGTGCCCGTGACCCCCCACCCCCTAGTGTAGGTCCGCCCCTGCCCGGCATCCTTCCCTCCAAGAACTTCCCACCTTGTTCTTGGAGAGACTCGAACTCATAACCTCTTTGTAATAGATACAACAACAATTCCCTAATTTCTATGCCTATACATATCAAGAGCACCATTAAATAGGTTCACCCTAAACTACAAAAAAATTACAATCCCCTCCAAGATATATGTACAATAACTACACCTCAGTTTCAACAAAGTTGGGATCGACTATATGATTCGTCAGCGATCATATTCCTCAAAATATCTGTACTAACATCTAAAAGAAACTGAATCAATGTACATAGCTGCGATTTTTCAGCTATAAAGCAGAGATGTATTCCACATCTTTCAGTACTTGTCCTTCTACTTTCCGAATATTGCATGTAGCGCATTCAGGATTTTCATCGTTTGAAGTTTGAAATTGTGTAGTCCGATGCTGTAACAGTGAGTACATATAATTATAAATAAACTAAATAAAGTTCTGTATGTTTGTAGCTCAGGTTAGCTTCCATAAGGATTTATAAATCTAATAAAAATATTTTGGCTATTATTTTGATTTAACATGGAAGTGCTAGATCTAAAATAGTAGAAGAAGTCTTCCAAGTATCAACAACAACGATTTCAAAACTTTTTCCAAGGTTGGAATCTGATGATAGACTATAATTATGTATTTTAGTCGATTATTACACTCTAATTTACCGCACTTTAGTTGAATTTGCGCTTTAATCGCCAGTGTTTTGCACTAACGGTGTGTTTTATGACTTGTAGGTGTGATTCCGAGCTATATAAATGATATGGAATGAATTTAAGTGATTTGAAGCTTTGAAGTCTGAGTAAAAGCTCAAGGAATTAAGCCGGGATCGTGTTCGGGGGTCAAATTTGATAATTAAGTACGAACGAAGTCTCGAGAAAGTATATTGCGCACTGTCTAGTAAAATAGATATACCTTTTTGCTCAGATCTCCATTTGGGCTCTATAATATATGGTTGGAAAGATAACTCAAATGACTACAACTTTCATGTTTTGCGTTTTTCTAAATTTCAAACGGAACAGGGTGAAAAATCGCGGACGAATGAAGAATCTGAGAGAGTGTTTGGCCGCGGTTTGACCGCGACCGCGGCCATCCAGGCCTAAAACTTGTCCTTTTCGCGTAGGAGAAGTTATAAGTGTTTGGTCCCGACCCTACTTGGTATATATATAGGAAAAAATGATATTTTTGAGGATTGGACATATTTTTGACATTGATTTGTCCTAAGGAGGCAAAGAACACGTTGGGAGCAAGGCAGAGAATTCTTCTACAATTTTTTCCTTCCTCTTCCTAATTTTCATTGTTGGTTATGACTTTTAGTATTGTAGTTTTACATACTATTATGAATAGTTAATTTGTTATCTAAAGTTTTGATAGAACCTTTTGTAGGATAAATTCTTGTTATGTTTTTATATAATTCAGCCATAATTTTTCTCTGTTTGTTCAACTACGTTTATATTGTGGTTGGTTGAAAAGCTCTCAATTAGCCGTGCCTATTTAGTATGCATAACTCGGGAGAGAGTGCATATTTAGGTCATTGTTGAATAACACCACTCCCAGAGTATATGAGGGATCAATAACCGAGGGTTTAAAGGTGGGATTAGGGATAACGAAACCTTGGGTGCGAGCTGAAGTGAGCTGTATTAAAAGCCAGCTAGCGTAGCTCGGGAGAGTGCGTCTAGTAAATTGTCATAATTACTTGGGAGAGATTTACGGTAATAAGAGTGCTCATGATTGGTAGAGAATACTTATGCGAAATTATAGAAGACATAGCGGGAAGCATTCCGACAATTGGAAAAATCATAACTCTAGACCTCCTTAATCTTATCTCTAACCCTTAGTATATTTAGTTGTTAATTTAGTAGTTTAATTTGTTATTTAATTATTTAAACACAAGAATCTAAATATCTATAAGTTAGGAATTGTTCAAGCTTGTCTTCTTGGTGATAGTGAACAGCTGTAGCTAAACCTTAGTTCTCTGTGGGATTCGACTCCGGACTTGTAAACTGAATTATATTTGCAACGATCGCATTATCCTTTTTATAAGGCATAGTTGGGCGTGATCAGAATTCTTTGAAAAACTACCAAAAATAATTAATATCATTGCATTAGATTATAACATAAATAACTACAGTAGCTTTTAATACAACTTTTTTTTGGTTTACAAGAGTCTAACGTTTTATTTTTAGAAAACAAATCCCGTATAACCAAAACGAGATACTATAACCAAAAAAAAACAAAAAACAAAGAGATGTTAGATGCTACTCTTTTTTTGTTTTTTTCCTTTTAAATAGGTCTAGATTACCTAAGTTTTTTTAAAGAAATTAATTATAGCAACATTCAATTTTTCTTTCTAATGGAACAAAAATAACAGATTAATAAATTAAGACAATCATATAAGTACATAGATTAGGTTCTAAAAAGTACCTTTGTCAATTTTTTATGAAAAGAAGAAAATAAATTCAATAATATTGGAGAAACACAAGTATAACTTCTTTTTTACTTTACTTACTTATAATAATATACTTACTTATAATAAGAGGGAATAGCAGGCATGTGTGCTTCCCCGAAATTAACAATTTAGCCGAGGGTATTATTGTCATTTAACATATTTCTAGGCTGACACTTATGTTGGTGGGACAACACGTGCAGTCTCATTTTCTATCAGTGGAACAATTTTTAGGTTTTGCTTTCTAGGACTTCTGCTCTCTCTACCTCCTCTTCGTTCTTAAATTTTTTTACGGTGCTTTTTCTTATCTCAGGTGAGGGTTATGTTACTGCTGGTTTTAGTTATTTTATTTCATAATTATCTTGCAATTTTCTGTAATTCATTTGGATTTTGCAGTTTGATCGCTATTTTCTG
>MU777909.1:0-10935 GCA_026770625.1 Nicotiana glauca
TAGAAGAGGTAAAGATGCTGAGACAACACGTGGCGGACATGTATCGGGCATGGATGGCTGGGAAGGCACCCATACTGCCACCGCCTGGTTTCTCGGATGATGTCCTTACCCGAACCTTGGTATCTCCCGAACATTCCTCCATATCTCACATAGAGGAGAAGCCTAAAGAATATTTTGGGAAGTTCTGGCTCAAATGGAGTGAGCAAGTTGTTCGTCATAACCTTCCCATGAAAAGAAAAGATGTTGTTGAACCTCCCCAACGACAAGGTCCAGTGGTCGTCCTGGATAAACGCCCGCAGTATCTATATCGACCCCGCGGATATCCTTGTAATTCTCCAGGACATTACGTCTCTCTACCGGACTCCCAAAGACATACTTCACTTTTCAAGTACCCAGCTCCACAAAATGCCTATCCACCTCCGAGGGCCTATAGAAATCCTCTAGGGTCAGGGTTTCGTGGGAATCAAGCTTTCAAGAATGAGAGGAAACAGAAATATACTCCGCTAGGAGAATCCTATACTACTCTGTTCCACAAATTGAGACAGTTAGGCCTGGTGAATCCCATTGAGCCCAAAATGCCAAATCCCGTTCCTAGAAATCTTGACCCTTCAGCGAGCTGTTAATATTGTTCGGGGGCTCCCGGACACGATACTAAGAAATGTTGGAAGTTGAAGAATGGCGTTCAAGAGCTTATTGATACAAATAAGATCGAGGTTCAGGTTCCAGAAGCACCAAACATTAATCAGAATCCGTTGCCAGCTTACCATGAGACGCACATGATCGAATTGGTACACAAGGGAGCGGAACTTAAGAAGCCCGATCCGTGATAGTGAGACCATATTCCAAGTAAAAACCAATCAGCAGAAGTTGGCGGCTAAGATGTCGTGCTTGGTAATTGGGAAGACGCTACATTTTTGGTCAGTCGGAGTAGAGCTTTGGTGGTTTATTTTGTTTTCATTTCTGTTGTCCGAGTTATTTCAGGGTTGTAATCCGAATATTGTCTTGTAACTCAAACCTTTTTATCCTTTTATTTTTCTTTTGATCGTAGCATCTCATTAGTGTTGTCTAGGTTTGTTCCAAGGGTTGTACCCCAGTTTATTGTGCTTGTTTGTTGTACAAACTCTTTCCCTGTCAGTCTAATGCAATTCTTTGTTTTCCATTTTTTTTAAACATTTTCTATTATTTGGTCTTCTCCTTTTTATAGTGCATTTCCGGTCGACTCTAGTGACATGACATGCGCGTATAATTTGGGCCTAAACTTAAAAGTTAATCACAAAACAATTGAGAGATGATCAGGGCATTTAAAGGGAATGAGAACGGTTTGGGATTATTTGGAGCCCGAGTCATGTGAAACTGGGGCAGGCAAAACATAAAGAAAATCATAAAGGTAAAACATAAAGGGTCGTTCACGGTAATGAGAGTGTTGCCCAACGGTGCTTTAAAGATATGACAAACGTTAATCGTGTTGCTTGCACTTGGTATGTTTTGAAGATTGGAATGACTAATGCATTTTGTTCTACTACCTAAACACTTTATCCCTTGTTACCCCTTTTTGAGCCTTATTTGTTTTAGCCCCACGACTTATGTATTTTTGTTTGTCGAGGCTCGTCTCATTCATTATTTTAAAAAGAATATTTTAAAAAGAATTACAACGTCATGGAAATGCATCTCGAACCACGTCA
Organism: Nicotiana glauca; assembly: GCA_026770625.1. Taxonomy (NCBI): domain Eukaryota; kingdom Viridiplantae; phylum Streptophyta; class Magnoliopsida; order Solanales; family Solanaceae; genus Nicotiana; species Nicotiana glauca. The sequence continues at coordinate 1,683 of MU777909.1, forward strand.
CAATCAATGTACCCATGATTATCGACACATTTTGACTTCGTCGAGATTTGGATTTGGGTCACATAAATGTGCACCCGAGTTTAAGAAAGTAAGGTTATTTAAAGTACGCGCCTCCAGAGACTAACGCGTTGTTATTTTTTGGGAAAAAGGCCGTGAAATTCACTAAGCGTCCGATCTCGAAGTCTATCCATTTATTATATCCATTTATTGAGGGCCCCGCAACTTTGCATTTTTATTTGGCGAGGCTCGTCTCACTTATTATTTAAAGGGCAAACCTAAAAGCAACTACGATTATCTACTTTATTTGACTCTAAAAAAAAGAGAAATCCTAATTTATTCACTAAAGATTATCCAGAGTCGTTATAATCGGGTTACATGAAATGCACCCCCCGAATTTTAGGATTAGACAGCATAACTACATTACGGGAACCGTACCCATAATCACAACGGTAATTATTATGAGCCTAAGGCAAACTATGAGATTCATGCTTATTCACAGCCTATTTTTAAATAGGGCCAACTCTACAGATCTGATTTATCCAATTCGATAATTTACATTAAACAATCATTATCTTACTTAAACGATGAACATAGACAACAATTCAACAAAGTGATACAATTTACTGAATACACACTATAGCATGTTTACATATATTTTTTACCAACAAACAAATTACATTTACTTGCACAGACATGCTCTTTTATAAGGCATATCCTTTTACCAATAATATAACACGAGTTACTACGTGGAGCCAACAGAAGATTCACATACTATATACCAACAATGTAACACAAGTTTGAATGCAAACAACTGTAAAACATGAGAAAATCAAATAAACCAATACTTATTTAATTTTCTTCATTGAGCAAACTAACCATGAAACACGTCGAACAAATCGATACGGCCAGAGCAATGAAGCCGGAATCGACTGACCGAAAAACTCAAACCTCGACGGAACTAACAGACGGACCTCGCGGATTGAACTTGAAACCCTCTCACGTTCATGTCACCATTTATGTGTGCATGTGTACTTCTTGAGCTGAATAATGACGGGATGATGAAGATGACGACGAAGCAGCAGCGGCTGCGGCTGTCCACTGCTACTGGTTCCAGGTGGTCGACTGGTTTGGTTGAGGGCTGGTTCAGGTGAAGTCGTTCAAGGTCGTTTGATGGTCGTGGTTGGCGACGAAAGGGAGCTGGGCAACGAAGGTGAAGACGAGCTGGTCGTTTATGGGTGGAGACGACAGTGAGGTCGAGCGATGGAGCTGACTGGTTATGGCGGACTGCTGGTGCAGCAGTGGTTCGTGGTGTTATGCTGCTGGTTCGTTTGGAGACTGGAAGAAGGACTGGAGGAATCATTTGGGGTGGCTGGACGGAGCTGGTTCACGACTGTGTGGGGTTAGAGATGATGGTTGTTATGGCTGAAGGCGGGTTGTTTGTGAGGAAGACGTGAGGCTGGTGAGGGGTTATCCGGCAGTAGGGTTTTTTGGATCAGTTTAAAAAATGAAGAAGAAGATCATTCTTCAATGTATGAGTGTGGTCTATTCCTATGCGTGTGTTTGTGTATATGTGCTTTTAAAAATGAGAGAGTAACGTGTAAGCTCCCCCCCCCTTCCGTGTGTGTCCCCCACACCTCTTATTGTCCGTGTAAATGTAGTTCCCCGTGTCATTGTGTTCCGTCCGTGTTCCCCACTTGTGTCCCCCACGTGTGGTGGACTCGGATTATTATGGGCTAGGTCCAAAAATTAAGCCTAAAAATGGGTAGTTTGAACCCAAATGTTATTCTTTGCCCAGAACTGAGAATGAAAATATGATTTTATTTAATTAATCCTACATAAGAAAAATTAACTATAAAAATAAGACTGACAATTAAAACAAAACTATTTTTATATTTTTTTCAAGATTACAATAACTACAAAATATTAATAAAACTATTTTTTTTGTAATTTTCATTTTTATATAAAGATAAAAATATAAAGTACTATTTTTTGTATTTTTTTAAAAAGATTAAAATGGCTACAAAACATTAATAAAACTATTTTTTGTAATTTTTAAAATTATATAAAGATTAAAAATAAGGTGTTATTTTTGTATTTTTTAAGTTTATGAGAAATACATAAACTAAAATTTATATATTTGTTTTTGTATTTTTTCATTTTTGTAATGAAAATAAAGTGAAAGAGTCAAAATTAGCTGAGATAGTTATATTAGGCCTAAACTAAATATTTTACGCTAAAAATATAAAAAATCTTGGGGAGGGTCAAAAATCACACGTCTACAATGACCGTGGTTCCTTGTTTGTACTTATTCTGATATTTTTGGGACTTTTCCATGCTAAATTGATGAATTCTACATAATGTTAAGAGTATGAGGATTAATTATGAATTGTGAATTCCTCGGAGCATTGGCTCAAACGATAAAAATACTATGGAGTAAGAAATGAAAGAAATGGAAAGAGATATGATTAATCCCTTGCCGGGATGGTTTGAGTATATTGATTATCTCCCTTGCCGGGATGTGAAAGTTGTTATTGTTGATCCCTTGCCAAAATTTAGCTGTTTAATTGTGTTTTTCCTTGTCGGGACATTTCTTATTATTTGCTTATTCCTTTGCCCGTTTGGTTGTGATTGCTGTTTGGGTGAGGAATAGTGATAATGCACGAAGGGTCATTCCGTGCCATGTTTTGATTATATTTGCACGAAGGGTCGTACCGTGCCATGTTTTGATTATATTTGCACGAAGGCTCATTCCGTGCCATGTCTTGATTATATTTGCATGAAGGGTCATTCTGTGCCATGTTTTTATTATTTATGCACGAATGGACATTCCGTGCTCTGATTTGATGATAAATGCACGAAGGATCATTCTGTGCCATGAAATGAGAGTTATGTGAGGGAAATCTCGAAGGGTGATGCCGTGCATTTTATTTGATTGCTTTGGTGAGAATGAGAGTAAAAGCACGAAGGTTGATGCCGTGCAACTGTTGATTTTCCTACTTTTATTAATTATTGTTATTGCCATATTACTTACTTAAATTGTTGACTTTATATCCGGATTGTACTCCCCCATAGAATGCTTCCCTCCATTTTTAACTGTTTAATTTCGGTATTCTTTCCTTTTATTGCATATATATATATATATATATATATATATATATATATATATATTGAACTGCACAGGTTGATTGGTAGTCCTGTCTAGCCTCGTCACTACTTTGCCGGGGTTAGGCCAGGCACTTACCAGCCCATGGGGTCGGTTGTGCTGATGCTACACTTCTGTGCTTGTTGCACATATCACGGTACCAGATCAGCTTTTGGACCACATCAATAGTATACTGATTGGGAGCTGACTTCAGTCCAGGGACTTACGAGGTAGCCTAGCTGGCGTTCGCAGGCCAAAGTCCCTTTCCATTTTTGCATTTTGTTTTCATTGTACCGAGACAAACATTTATGTATTTCTATTGAGACTTGTTTGTAGCACTCTTTAGTAGTTCTTGAGATAGCGACACCAGTGTTGGGTACAGAAATATTAAACTTCCGCATTTTTGGGTTTTCAGTTAATTATGTTTTAAAGACTTTCACTTTTAGTTAAATGACTCGTTATTCTTATTATTGTTGGGTTGTCATAAGAAAATATTTAAATACTTGGCTTGCCTAGCTCCGATAGTAGGCGCCATCACGACTCCCGATGGTGGAAAAATCTGGGTCGTGACAAGTTGGTATTAGAGCTCTAGGTTACATAGGTCTCGCTACTCACGGACAAACTTGGTAGAGTCTGAGGGATCGGTACGGAGACGTCTGTATTTATCCCCAGAGGTTACGGATTTAGGAAAAGTTTCACTTTTGTTCTTTCTTGTCGTGCGATTCTGTTTCTCAAATACTGATTGTCTTTCCACTCTGCTCTTTCGCAGATGGCGAGAACACCTACTTCCTCTTCTAGCACACAGCAGCCCGAGCCCCCAGCAGTAGCTCCTGGGAGGGGCAGATGCTGAGGCCGTGCCAGAGGCCGAGGCAGGGGCAGAGCTCAGCCCTGGGCAGCAGTCCCATAGATGGAGCCCCATATTGACTATGATGAGGAGGTTCCAGCCCCAGCAGCTCTGGTGGGCCCAACTCAGGTCCCAGGAGGGGTCATGGTCACCCCAGATCTTCAGGATGCTTTAGTCAGATTGGCAGGCTTTATAGAGAGTGTCACTAGAGCGGGTTTGCTGCCAGTAGCACCAGCCACTTCTCAAGATAGAGGAGGGGTTCAGACTCCTGCTACACATACTCTGGAACAGGTAGCTCCCCAGGCTCATGTCCCAGTGGTTCAGCCAGCTGTGACAGCTCAGCCAGGTATTTCAGCCCAGGGCGGCGATGGAGCAGCTATGTCTTCGGATGCCTTGTGGAGACTTGATCGGTTCTCCAAACTCTTCATCACCACATTCAGTGGTGCTTTATCAGAGGATCCACATGATTTCTTATTTAGCTGCCATGAGATCCTTAGGACCACGGGTATTGTGGAGACCAATGGGGTTGATTTTTCCACCTTCCCGCTTGCAGGATCCTCCAAGACTTGGTGTATGGACTACTATTTATCTAGACCAGCAAGGTGGCCATCATTGACATGGGATCAGTTCGCGAAGTTATTTTTGGAGAAGTTTCTCCCAGTCACTCAGCGGGAGGCACTTCGCAGGTAGTTCAAGCGCCTCCAGCAGGGCTCCATGATAGTTACATATTATGAGTCTCGGTTCATTGATTTGGCACGCCATGATATTGTTATAATCCCCACAGAGCGAGAAAGGGTGCAGAGGTTTATTAATGGATTGATTCAGCCGATCCGTCTCCAGATGGCCATGGGAGCCAGTAGTGAGATTTTTTTTCAGGAGGCGGCCAATGTGGCCCGCAGAGTTGAGATGGTTCTTGAACGAGGAGGTGGTCATGTGTCGGATAAGAGGTGTCACGACCCAATTTCCATACCCGGTCGTGATGGCGCCTCTCTTGAAGACAAGGCCATCCAACTAACCCAAATCCTCTCTTTAACAATTATTAAACATAAATGAATAGAAAGTACAACTTAATGGCGTTAAAAACTATTAATTACAACCCAACACAACCCGACTGGGGTGTCACAAGTCACGAGCATCTAAAGAAGACCGAACACCACTACAGGGCCAATAATATATACAAAATAAAATCTAGAGTTCAAAAGATGAAGTCCGGTGCCGCGAACGCTGGCGGTCACCTTGCTTAGCTACAACAGTAATACCTTCAATCCGCTAATAACCCGCTACTGGGTGAACAATACATGCAACTGCACGCGAGGTGCAGGGAGTAAAGTGAGTACTCCAACTCAGTGGGCAATAAGAATAAATAATAACTGAGCAGGAAGAAATCACATAAGAGCATTCCATTATGCTATATGCACATCCCTTTGAGAAAACAGTAAATCCGTTAAAAAATCCTTTAGAAAATATCTGGCTCAGTTAAAAAACCGATTTTGAAAAATATCCTTTTCCAACAGTCAAGCAAATGAATGCATAATTAGATAGTGCAACTCCGCACATAAGTCAGCCCCTCGGGCACATCACTCCATTAATAAATAACACCAGGGTATCTAGTAACAGTGCAAGAAATAGAACGGATGCCAATGATATGAGAGTGCTGAATGTCATGTCACGTAGTACAAACAGGAACCAATGCATGAATGCAATGCAATGCACATGACCGGTACACCGAGGTGCCATTCCGTCGAGGTTCCGGTCTCTGGTCTTGCCATTACATCAAAATCAGAATTTGAAAAAGACTAACTAAGCCTATCAACTACTAGTTACAAAGATTCCTATCTATAAGTCCTCTGAAGCTTAGTCTCGAGTCTTGAATGGTGCTTCATGCAGACTTTGGATTTGAACTTTGATACTTGTTAGCTGCAGGTGTTGGTTCAATCTTTTCAGCTTTTTCAAAATCAAGACGGGACCTGCAAAGCTTGTGACCCCGGCCATGCCTTGAGCAGACCACATCTTTTCTCCACTTCTGCATTTGGATTAATTTTTTACCTTTCTCTTTTTTCTTTTTCTTGTTTTTTTTTCTTTATTGTGACTAAATTTTGTTGACTCAAACTTGAACTGATTACTTCCTTCTGGCTTCTGAATTTGGATTTATGCTGAGGATTTTTGTGGGAACCCTCCGCTCTTCGGGAGGGGTCCAGACTTCAAGACTTGAAATGTAAAATACTGAAATGTAAAGACTAAAATGTATTCCTCTATTATATGGGCGGGCTCCCGACTTCGAAATTTGAAATTTAAAGACCGAATGATTACCATCTTAGGAGAAAAATTCATCTGACTAAGATTATGATGCTAGGAGATAATTCATCAGACTAGGTCTAAATTTATGTGATCTCAGGAGAAGGATTCATCAGTCTGAGATTTTGATATCTTAGGAGAGAGATTCATCAGACTAAGATTTTGACACTAGGAGATAATTCATCAGACTAGGTCCATATTTATGTGATCTCAGGAGAAAGATTCATCAGACTGAGATTTTGATATCTTAGGAGAAAGATTCATCAGACTAAGATTTTGACGCTAGGAGATAATTCATCAGACTAGGTCTAAATTTATGTGATCTCAGGAGAAAGATTCATCAGACTGAGATTTTGATATCTTAGGAGAAAGATTCATCAGACTAAGATTTTGACGCTAGGAGATAATTCATCAGACTAGGTCTAAATTTATGTGATCTCAGGAGAAAGATTCATCAGACTGAGATTTTGATATCTTAGGAGAAAGATTCATCAGACTAAGATTTTGACGCTAGGAGATAATTCATCAGACTAGGTCTAAATTTATGTGATCTCAGGAGAAAGATTCATCAGACTGAGATTTTGATATCTTAGGAGAAAGATTCATCAGACTAAGATTTTGACGCTAGGAGATAATTCATCAGACTAGGTCTAAATTTATGTGATCTCAGGAGAAAGATTCATCAGACTGAGATTTTGATATCTTAGGAGAAAGATTCATCAGACTAAGATTTTGACGCTAGGAGATAATTCATCAGACTAGGTCTAAATTTATGTGATCTCAGGAGAAAGATTCATCAGACTGAGATTTTGATATCTTAGGAGAAAGATTCATCAGACTAAGATTTTGACGCTAGGAGATAATTCATCAGACTAGGTCCATTTTTGTGATTACTCAAAATGTAAAGACTGAAATGTATTCCTCCGTTATACGGGCGGGCTCTCGACTTCGAAATTTGAAATTTAACGACTGAATGATTACCATCTTAAGAGAAAAATTCATCTGACTACCGTTATACGGGCGTGCTCCCGACTTCGAAATTTGAAATTTAACGACAGAATGATTACCATCTTAGGAGAAAAATTCATCTGACTAAGATTTTGATGCTAGGAGATAATTCTTCAGACTAGGTCTAAATTTATGTGATCTCAGGAGAAAGATTCATCAGACTGAGATTTTGATATCTTAGGAGATAATTCATCAAACTAAGATTTTGACTCTAGGAGATAATTCATCAGACTAGGTCTAAATTTATGTGATCTCAGGAGAAAAATTCATGAGACTGAGATTTTGATATCTTAGTAGAAAAATTCATCAGACTAGGATTTTGACTTTACTCTAGGAGATAATTCCTCAGACTAGGTCTAAATTTATGTTTTACTTGAAACCTTCCAATTGTTGCTTCCTTCTTCTTGTCGTTTTATCTGAAACCTTCTACTTGTTGTTTTTCACTTCCTATTAAATTATCCGTAACTATCCAACTATTGCTTTTACTTCTTTTTTTTGTCAATTCTTGCTTTCCCCTTTTGTTATCTATCTGGGCCTTTCCGGCTGTTGCCTTTACTTCTTTATTGCTATCTTTTCTAAGTCTTTCCAACTAACTTCTTATTAACTTGAAAAAAAAAATTCATTAGACTAAGATTTTTCATCATAGGAGAAACAATTCATCAGACTAAGATGTTTTTCATCTTAGGAGAAACAATTCATCAGACTAAGATTCTTTCATCTTAGGAGAAACAATTCATCAGACTAAGATTTTTTCATCTTAGGAGAAACAATTCATCAGACTAAGATTCTTTCATCTTAGGAGAAACAATTCATCAGACTAAGATTTTTTCATATTAGGAGAAACAAATCATCAGACTAAGATTTTTTTTTATCTTAGGAGAAACAATTCATCAGACTAAGATGTTTTCATCTTAGAATAAACTTTGCAATGCTTTGTTCCTATTACATACAAAGAAAATTTTTGTTAGTTTTTGAAAATGATGGTCGGTTGTGACCTTCTTGCTGGGGATGATTTCCTCCTTCCCTTAACACTTTGTGTTATCTTCTTTCTTCCTCAAATGGGTAGTTGACTTCAAAACTGCTTCCCTCAACACTCGTGTCGTCTTCCCTCGGAACTGGGGATAACACTGCTGGGGAATTATTTACTTACCTGCTGGGGATAAAAATGCTGGGGAAATCTATCTCCTTTCTTCCCCTTCTTCTTCTTCTTTTTTTTTTCTTATTTTTTTTTTCAAAACTACTTTCTTTTATGCTGGGATAAAAGTGTTATAATCTAGGGATAACGTTGTTGAGGATAGCACTGCTGGGGGAATTTTATTCCTTCAAAATCGGTGCTTCATTCTTCTGGAAGCTGCTGGGGATGACACTAGCTTTTGTTCTTTCTGAACACCAGTTTCGTCCCTTTGGTCTGATACAACTCTTTCCATTAAAATTTGTTATTTTTTTTCTTTAGGCACCGCTGGGGATAATACTGGTTCAAGGACCACTTCCCTTAAAACTGGTGTTATCTTTCTTCTTCCCCAAGTGGATACCTGACTTCTATAAAATTTTCCAAATGAAAGGAAACTTTTCTGCCCCAGTTTGATAATCTTCCTTATGGCATGCCTTTCCACCATCAATGTTATTTAATTTACCTGCTTCAAGTCAAAGAAAATTTGTTATTATAAAACACGGTGGTTGGTTGTGGTGCTCCTGCTGGGGATGGTTCTCCCTTTCTCCTTCCATGCTCTACGTTTCATTACACTTTCAAAACTTGCAGGGGAGGATGTTAATTGCTGGTCTTAGCATGACTTGCCCTGCCTTGCGTCGTATGGACATCTTGAAACTTTGCTGGTACCTTCTGACCTTCTCGAGGATTCCTTATTCACAAACCTCTCAGCCATTATTTCCAGTCTTCTTATCTGACCCCCCACATTCCTATGACAGTGACTCTGCTTGAGGATCTTGCATGTTTTACTGATGAA
>MU777909.1:12311-34040 GCA_026770625.1 Nicotiana glauca
ATCTTGAAACTTGGCTGGTACCTTCTGACCTTCTCGAGGATTCCTTATTCACAAACCTCTCAGCCATTATTTCCAGTCTTCTTATCTGACCCCCCACATTCCTATGACAGTGACTCTGCTTGAGGATCTTGCATGTTTTACTGATGAATCATTTTCTTCGTTCATCCTTGTCACTGGAAATACCTTTTATGCTAGGGATATCCCCCCTTCTTTTGTGGCATATCTAGGGAACGAGCATTTCCCCGACCTTTGAGTCTCACTGGCCTTGGCCTTGAGGTCACTAACCTTCGCTTTTGATGGAGGTATCCTCCTTGACGTTGATCCACCCCTTTGTCAATTTCCTCTTGCTGGAGAATATCCTTCTGGACACTGGCCTTGCGTTTGTTCTGACTTATGCCACTTGGATGTTCTAATCAGATCTCGTCTTGCGTAATTGGAAAGTTGATGGCAAATTTTGAAGTCATTTCTCATTTGTTTTGACCAAACAGACTCTGTTGGGAAATTTTTTCGGTGAATGAAGAAAGATAAAAGGAGTAGAATAAAAGACAAAGGAAAAGGATTACTCTCTAAAAAGAAAAATTAAAAATAAAAACCTATCAAACGCGGATACCAACTCTAATGGCCATGACATGCACATATAGCCTATCCTCCGTTGTTAATTCGCTTTTCACAATCTTCATCTGGGGCTTTCCCATCTGATTCTCAATCCTATTCGACTTGTAATGCCCGCAGGTTTTCACTATAAAGTCTCTCTCATTTTGATTTCTCTCAGCTTTTATCGCCTTATGGTTCCCGTGAAGGTTTTCACCGATAAGACTCTCTCATTTTGTATTACTTTTCAGTTGGGAATTGGGGTGTTACCGCTAAAGCTCTCTCATATTTATTTTCTGATGGAGGTCAGAGTCTTTTCTGCTGGGAATCAAAGTGTTGTGTTCTGATAAAACTTCTCTTATTTGCCTGACTTGGCATCTTTTGTAGACTGATCAGAAGGTCTTTCTTTGAAACATAATGTGGGATTTGGGATAGGCTAGAAATAAAGGTCATTTAAAGGCTCAAAAACAAAATAATTTGGGTTCAAAATTTACAACCTTCGTAATTAGATTATTTTATATTAACACAATTTTTTCCCTAGTTTCTTGCTTGGGGATTTTGATTGATTTTTTTTCTTTTTTCAAAACTATGATCGAGCCGTGAAGCGCATACTTATCCTGTTTGAGGAATCAGGTCAAACGTAGTTCCCAATTCCTCATTGTTCTAGTTTTCATTTTTTTCTTTTCACTTATCTTTTTTCTTTTCTTTTCTCCCCTTTTTTCTTGTTTTTTGTTGCTTTTGTTTTTTTCTTTTTCTTTATCTTCCAATGTTTGTGTTTCAAATCTTTGCTACTGTAAAATTACTTAGATTTCGGGATAGGCCGTTTAGCAAAATTTCACGGCCTTACCCAAAATAATGATACGCTGGTCGCTTTAGGTACGTCTTTAATAATTTACTTTCTTAAACTTGGATGCACATTTATGTGACCCAAATCCAAATCTCAACGGAGTCGAAATGTGTCGATAACCACGGGTACATTGATGTGACGTGGTTCGAGATACGTTTTTACAATATTGCAATTCTTTGTTAAAATAATAATAATAATAATAATAATAATAATAATAATAATAAAAGCGATAAAGAGTTAAAATTCGCACATAGGTTCAACATGTTATAAAATCAGATAAATAAGCCAAATATGACAGTTGAGCGACCGTGCTAGAACCACGAAACTCGGGAATGCCTAACACCTTCTCCCGAGTTAACAAAATTCCTTACTTAGAATTCTGGTTCACAAGACTGTAATACAGAGTCAATCTTTTCCTCAATTCGGGATTCAACCGGTGACTTGGGACACCATAAATCTCCCAAATGGCGACTCTGAATCTCTTAATAAATGAATCTCGTTTTGATTGTCCTTTAATTGGAAAAACTCCCTTTACCACACCATTCGCGGGGTGCGGTAGCGTAAAAAGGAGGTGTGACAGTCATGCTAGACACTGGTGTATAGATACTCGTCACCATGCCTATACATCGTACTCGATCATTTAGCAATTAGCAATTAATAACACTCTAATCATATTCCCTCAAGCTAAAGTTAGATCAAACACTTACCTCAAATGCTCCAAAATCCACTCAAGCCTCTAGTATAGCTTTACCCCTCGAATTCACCACAAAACCGCTCGAATCTAGTCACAAATTACTTGAATGTATAAACAAATGCTAATTGAATCAACTTGAATGCATGAAAATGAATTTCCCAAAGTCTTACTCAAAAATTCCCAAAACGCCCACATGCCCACGTGGTCAAAACCCGAGGTTCGAACCAAAAACCAGTTACCCATTCCCCCACGAGTTCATATCTATGATTTGTTTTGAAATCGGACATCAAATTGAGGTCCAAATCCCCAATTTTAAGAAAACCTAGGTTCTACCCAAAATCCCTATTTTCACCCATGGAAATCCTTGATTTTATGATAAAAACATGTTTAATGATGTTAAAGATTGAATAAATTTAGTAAAAGTTGACTTACAAATGATTTGGAAGAAGAATTGTGCTTGAAAAATCGCCTATGGAGTTTGTGTTTTGAAAAAATGAAGAAATGAGGTGAAAATTTGTCTAAGTATGAAAAATGCAGGTCTCAGATGTGGGAATTGCGAACTTGGGTTTGCAATTGCGAACCTTGCAAAATCTGGGAAATGCGAGGACTAATTCGCATTTGCGAACTCTGAAGAAAAGTGGAAGGTTCGCATTTGCGAGAAAAACAGTCGCAATTGCGAAGGCTGGGCTCATGTGCGGGCATCGCATTTGCGATGAATTACTTCGCATTTGCGAAGATTGCTGCCTAGGGAAAGTCTCGCATTTGCGATAAAATGCTCGCATTTGCGAGTGCTGGCTTCGCAATTGCGAAGCTTGAAGAACTGGAGAACACCAGATTTTTAAAAATGAGAAAATGCAATCCGATGCCTATCCAAAACTCACCCGAGCTCGCGGGGCTCCAAACCAAACATGTACACAACCTCAAAAACATCCTACGAACTTACTCACGCGATCAAATCTTCAAAATAACATCATATACATCGGATTAAGCCTCAAAATCCATGATTTCTTTCAAATTTCATAAAATATTAAATTTTTCATTTTAGGTCCAAAACACGTCGAACGACGTCCGTTTTCAACCAAACTTTACAGGAAGTGCTTAAATAACATACACGACATGTACCAGGCGTCGGAACCAAAATACAAGCCCGATACCATCACTTTTTTATCAAATTTTATTTTTATTTTCCTTAAATATTTTCAGAAAACAATTTCATTGAAAAATTCATTCCTCGGCCCTGGGACCTTGGAATTCGATTCTGGGCAAACGCCCAAGTTTCATATTTTTCTACGGACCATCCGGGACCATCAAATCACGAGTTCAGGTCTGTTTACCCAAAATATTGACTGAAGTCAATATTATGCATATTAATATCAAAATTCACATTTTCGCACAGAACTCATATTTAAGCTTTCCGACTATGCACTCGGACTGTGCACGCAAATCGAGGCAAGCAAAAATGAGGTTTTCAAGGCCTCAAAAGTGCGGAATAAAAGAGAAAACCGGTGATGACCCTTTGGGTCGTCATATTTTTACATTCCTATGCCATATAGTAAACTATATTATCCTCCATGCTTAACTTTTAATATAATTACCTTTTATATAGATAATTACCATTTATGTATATTTTAAGGGTTTTAATGGTATTAATTAGTCTCCTAATTTAAGTCTATCGTATATTCCCACTCCCCCAAGTTTCTCTCTCCAAATCCTACCCCTCACCCACGTATCAAACCACACCCCACGATTTCCTCTTCAATCACCCAGTATTTCCTCTTCTAAAACCAGCAAAAATCTGTAACCTTTCCACCATTGACAACCATTAAAAAGCTTTGAAGCTTTGAATTCGAATTTGGAGTTTTAAAAGATATTATTTATTTTGATTGGATGTTGTTGCAAAGAATTGAGAATTCTCTCTACGTCTCTCTCTATCTCTCAATCCCAAATTTCAGTAATGTAATGAAAAGAAAAAGAGAGTAGCAATTCCATCATTGACAGCCATTAAAAAGCTTTGAAACTTTGAATTCGAATTTGGGGTTTTAAAAATTATTATTTGTTTGGATTGGATGTTGTTGCAAATAATTGAGAATATGGTTTGAAGTTTATATATCAATTTTAAGGGGTTTTGGTGAAGATTAGACTTGATTTTGGTTGAATTTCAGAAGAGAAGAAGAATTCTATTATATTGCATAAATTGTAGAAAAATTGTATTCTGTTGTTTATTTATTTTTATTTTACTCATTTAACTATTGTATGAAAGTTGAACAATATTGTATAAAAATTATATTTAAGTTGTATGATATTGTAGTTGTATATAACTGAGTAGAAATAATGTATGAAAATTACAGATAAGTTTTATAAGTTTATATAATATATAATTAGTGTTATGAAATTTGTTTTTACTATGTATAAATCAGATACAAAATATACAAAAGACATATTGTATAAAGTTTGTATTTAAGTTATATGTTATTATATTTGTATTTAACTGGGTAGAAATAATATGTGAAAGTTATAGATAAATTGTTTAATATATAATTAGTTGTATGAAATTTATTTTTACTATGTATAAATTAGATACAAAATATACAAAAGACATATTGTATAAAAATTGTATAAAAATTATATTTAAGTGGTATTATATTGTAGTTGTATATAACTGAGTAGAAATAATGTATGAAAGTTATAGATAAGTTGTAGATGAGTTGTATAATATATAATTAGTTGTATGAACTTTATTTTTATAATGTATTAATCAGATACAAAATATACAAAAGATATATTTTATAAAATTGTATAAAAATTGTTTATTTGTATCGAAGTTCGTGTAGAACAGAATAGAAAGAACGTATAGTGCCTTGCAGCTTAATTCCAAATTCTCACACCTACTACAATAACAATGTAGTTTTGGTTCTGTAATCACCTTTCTATCTACTCCAACCATCAATTTTACCCAAGCCATAGGATGTGGGGTTGTCCTGACACATCGCGTTATAGAGTATGAAACAGTTCATGGATGATATTATGTAGATTATAATATGTTGGAAAGGTTCATTTTCAGGATAATGAAATTTGTTTTGGACACAAATTAAGTTTAGTTCGACACTTATATCACTGTTTCTTCATAAAATACCTTCATAAGAATCTGACGAGCGTAAAATCACACAGATGTATAGTAAAATTATAAATTTGATGTATTAGAAATTACGAGGCTAATAACCACAAACTATTATACAAGTGGACCCAAACATCGTCGGTCATTCAATTTGCCAAAACAATACTCATATTATCTTAATTTTATAAAATTTTAAAAGTTGCGAGAGAATATTCAAAAATATTACTACTGGACTGTTGGTTGCGATAAAGTACGTGGATGAGCGAATCAGATGTAGAGAATTAAATATGGGATTTTTTATAGCGTATACTTTCTTTTCAAATGAATCAGTGTTTGGGAATTACCGTTTATGAAAAGGGTTGAAGATCTAGAGAAAAAGGGGAAAGATGAGGGAAAAAAGGAAAATGTATAACTAAATGCCTTGATTGAATGTACTAATAATGGATTGGTAGCCTTTTAAAGTGGAATGTATATATGTTGTAAACAAAACTTGTATAGGTAGGGAAATTTACTAAACATGAACATTTAGGATAATAAAGTTTCCAATAGTGTATAGTAATGAAAACATCCCTATCATTAAATGCTTAATGTCACGACCCAATTTTTCCTCCGTTGGGTTTCGTGATGTCACCTAGTCTTAAGGACTAGTTAAGCCTACCAAAATGCAGAATAACAACAATAACTAATAACAGCTAGAATTCTTCTGAGATGAATCCCCCATACAATGAACAACTTTCCAAAAATCGGTAGTACAAGTCACAAGCATATCTAAGAGTAATTACACAAAATAATACATCACTGCCCCGGAATAAAGGATCCAATGGAACTAAATACAACTGAAGGTGAATATAAAATAGGAAGGTCACTCCTAAGCCTGCGAACGCAACAGTAGGATTACCTCGAGTCTCCTCGGCAAGAATCTACACAGCTACTAGCAAAAAGATACCTGGATATGAACAAAAAAATGTACAGAAGTGTAGTATGAGTACACCACAGCGGTGCCCAGTAAGTATCAAGACTAACCTCGGGGGAGTAGTAACGAGGAACAGTCAAGACACATACTGGTCTAATAAGCAGAACAAGTATAAGTATAGAAAAGAACCGAACATGATATCTATATAAAGACTAAGCGATATTTCTAACAATTCAGAAAATTTCAATAAGGAAAGGATACAGCAAGTAATAGTGGAAAAACCATAATAAATCTCAAAAAAGGAAAAAAGAAGAATACAACCCAACTCGAAATCATAATACGGTAAAGGCAAGTCATTACTCAGCAATCTCAAGGAGCCTCGTACCCGATAAGGGTGATTAACTACGTGTATGCTTGTGCAAGTGTCCTATCATAGTTCACACCAACTAGTAAGTGTAAGGAATGGAACGGACAACACCTATAATGTTTACACAGTGATAGAATCAATGTAAACATCAGCTTAGAACACAATGATTTTAACAGGGGATCTCCCAGGATATCATCCCGTAGTACCAAACGTAACTATGTGCGCTAGGGATGTCTTGGTATCCCGAGGATCTCTTGGTATCCTAAATATACATTCTAGGGATCTCTTGGTATCCCGAGTATCTCTTGGTACCCTCAATATATGTGCTAGGTATCTCTTGGTATCCCGACGATCTCTTGGTACCCTCAATATATGTTCTAGGGATCTCTTGGTATCCTCAATATATGTTCTAGGGATCTTTTGGTATTCCGAGGATCTCTTAATACCCTCAATATATATGTTAGGGATCTCTTGATATCCCGAGGATCTCTTGGTGTCCTCAATATATGTTCTAGGGATCTCTTGATATCCCGAGGATCTCTTGGTACCCTCAATATATGTGCTAGGGATCTTTTGGTATCCCGCACTATAGTCCAAATCAATATAAATGTACATGTGCACGGCATCACCCTTTGTGTCTTATCCCTCTTCCTCACCCAAACAGTAGAAACAAGAACATCCCGGCAAGGGAATCAACAATAGGAACAATAACATCACGGCAAGGGAGTCCACAATAGAAATAATAATGTCCCGACAAGGGAATCAACAATAGAAAGAATGACGTCCCGGCAAGGGAATCAACAATATGAACAATAACATCCTGGCAAGGGAATTAACAAAAGGAACAATAAGGGTCACGGAAAAACCAAGAAGCACGATAACCTCAAAAAAAAACAATAAGACATAATAAGTATGTGATAGCTACATCGATAATCACAACATTTGGACATATAATATATTTAAACGAAGACATAACAAATTCAGGTGGAGCATATAGTGGTAGGAAATCAATTATAACGGCTACTTTCCACATAATGAACAATAAGGACCTGATAACCCTAGAGAAAGTTTCGAGCAAATAAGTCTGAGCACACACTCGTCACCTCGCATGCACGGCCTACAATTAGCATATAAGACTCAAAATCCTAACGGGAAGTCCCCCACATAAGGTTAGGCAAGATACTTACCTCAAAGACGACAAACTAATACTCTAAGATACACTTCTCGAGTGAAAATACCACCGGGCGGCTCGAATCTAACCAAATTAACTTCAAAATACAATTAAAACACATAAGAGACTATTTCGGATCATAAAGTTTCAATTTTGATCAAATTCTAAAAATTTGTCCAAAAGTAGGTCCTCGGGCCCACACATTGGAACCCAATAAATTTTACAAAAACTGAATACCCATTCTGATACGAGTTCAACCATATAAATTTTATCAAATTCCGATACAATTTGGTCCCTCAAATCACGATTTTTCATTTTAAAAATTTTCTTCAAAAACCAACTCCTTCCCCAACCCCAAACACAATTTAAATGATAAAAGTAAGGACAAATTCATGGAATATATTTAATTATAGTTGAATAACACTTACCCAATCGAATTACGTGAAAACCCTAGCAAAAATCATCAAGAACCGAGCTCTAGAATTCAAAATATGATGAAAATGGTGAAACCCTCGATTTTGGGATATATTTTGTGTGCCCAGGCTTTTGTGCATCGTGAATGCGGAGGAAATATCGCGTTCTCGAAGAAGAAAACCGAAGGTGCTCAGGTTACTCATCGCGAACGCGACAATGCGTCCACGAACGAGAAGAAGGAAAATCTAATGGCCCAAGGACTGCTCTTCGCGAACGCGTGAACTAGTACGCGAACGCGAAGCGTGGAATGGCGTAACTACGCGAATGCCATAGGGGAACGCGAACCGATAAAGTGAGAGACGGATCTTCACGAACGCGAGGCTCTAAACGCGAAAAAGGATTTTAGGTGGTCACCAACAAAGCTTCGCGAAAGAGGATACCAGAAGAAGAAAACAACAGTGTTGAGACCCAATTTTTCCTATGTATTTTTATACTCAAAATACTTTCAAAATAGCATGTATATGCATATATAAGTATCCCTGGGAGTTTTGGTATTTTTTCTAATTTGTTTGAAAAAAATTTTAGAATCAAGTTATTGTCTATTTTAACAGTGTAAAACCCCAATAATTATTCCCAAATTGTCATTTTTGTGAACCGTTTATTCTCCAACCTTATATTTGCACCAAATATAATTAAGGTGATTTTTGCATATTTGTATAAATTTATTTGATATTTTTTAAGCTAAATTGTTCAAAATTGCAATTATAGCCTATGTTATAATTAACCGCGTTTTATAATTATAAAATTGCTCCAGATATTTTTAAACTAATGTTTATATGTTATCAATTAGTACTGTATTTTCAATTTGTTTTAAAATTATTTTTAACTATTTTAATTAATTGAAAAAAGGAAAAATGGCTATTTAAAAGCTAGCCCATTTCCATTTCAATTTTAACCACATTTAATCCCAATTTTTTTTAACCTCAATTCAGCCCAATTAGGCAACCCAATTACATTGTAACCCAATCCCTTTACCCGTTTGTCCAACCCGCCCATTTTCATCTTTTAATCCTAGCCGTTGATCATTTTGATCAATGGCCCTCATCCATTCCTTCCTTTTTTAATTCCTAATGACTTAACCTAACCCTCATTTCCCTCAAATCAACCACCCCAAATCCCCTCTCCTCTCAAACGCTCTCTAAACCCTAACAACCCACTTTCGTCTCCGATCAAAAATACACCGGCGTCCATGGCTTCTCAGGCCATGGAAAGCCATGGACGGCCTATATTCTCTCCATTTTGACCCCAAGCCATGATTGTTCGAGCTTTCAAAGGCTCAACCTTCAACAGACCTATTCAGGTCCTCCGCCGACCTGAGCTCCCCTGGCTTCTCCGGCTCCGTTCCGGTGTGTTCGAACTCTGAAAAACTTAGCCATGGTTCAGATTCGTTCAGAGACAAGACCATTCCAGGCCTTCTCGTCTCTATTTTTTTTGAGAAACCCTAAAAGGCTTGATTCGAGGTTTTCTTTCCTTATCTTCTTAGATCTGTAGCAGATATATGCTCTATTCGGCTTTTTTTAACGATTTTTCCTAATTTTCCTTTTTAAAATTAGTCTGTTCAAATTAGGGTTTTCAAAAACCTAAAACGATTCTTCTTATTCTTTCTTTATGTGAATTTGTGTGTTCACGCCATGTTTGAGGGGGTTTTCGTTTGATTCTTAATATGCATGTCTCTTTGCCTTTGTTCTATTACTACTTCTACTGATTTGTCTACAAGCATGTTTATACGCCTATCTTGCTTACTGAAAGTGTTTACTTTTACTGAATCTATTTGGGTTATCGAACTTGCTTCTTTCACTGTTTCCTAAACTCCTATGGCATCTCTTCTCTGAACTGGTTTGAGTTTTAGTTTTCCTAAAACTTGTTCTTTACAAGCTTTCACTCTACTGCTTTTGATTGCTACATGTGTCTGTGATTCTTGCAAGCTTTTGGTTCTAGGGTTCTACCCTAGAAACCCTAGGCTCTCAAACTCATGCTGAGTTCATAGACTAAATTGGAAACATGCTTTTCTTTTGTTTATGATTCAAAAACTGTTTATGTCGATCTCTTCTCCTTTGCTTGATGTTAGCATGCTTATATACGAGGGTTTTTCTTCTAAATTGATTCTATTAGCTTGTGATTGATTTCAATCCCCTTTTACTAAGGCTTAATCGATGTGCTACTGATTTTTACAACTCAGCATTTTCCCTATTTTCCTGACTAAGTTCATTCAAGGTTTTGAATTTCTGACTGTTTGACTATTTTATTTCCTTATTCTTTCAAAAAAATGTGTACTATAGTTTCCTACCTTAAATAGATTATGTGTACACTGGCCCTTTATTATGTTACTCTGAAAGGTTTTCCCTTCCTTAATTACCACTCCCGTTTGAAATCAAATCCCTTTGATTAAGGGAGATTTTATTTGATTGACTGAGATTTCATTTCATTGCCTTCTTGTCTACTCGTTTTTGCACTATAAAAGCTCACAGCACACACGAGCTTTTACGGACGGACACACACACAAAAAGTTTCAAAAATAGCTTTACACAATCACTCGAACACAATTCTCACAAATTCTTTCTGCACCTTTGCAATACACTACTACTCTCTATTTTCTCTACTACTGCTGAGCACTCTGCTCCTTTCTCTCCTGCTGTCTGAATCACCTGGATTCCTCTGAACTCCCATGTACTTGTTGAAGTTCCTTGAGTTTGTTCCTGTTGACTGCCTGGCTGTTTGTTTGCTGTTGTTATTCTGCTGTTCTAAAACTTGCAACTGGTATGTTTTCCTAGTTAAATAGCACCCTCTTTGTTAATTGTTCACTCCTCCTCTTCTACACTTCTTTCCCTGTGTGTTTACTTATGCTTTCCTGCATTATGTGATTACATTCAAGCATGATATGCCTCTTTCTTTATGTTTTCAGTCTGTTATGCTTTTAATCCCTTCCCCTTATTCCCTTTGTATGTGAGTATCGTCGTGAATCATGGCAGCACTTTGAATTGTTGTCTGTGATCCAAAATTAGACTCCCCTAAGTCTTTACTCAATTGCTTTCCCATTACCTCTCCCCTTTATGTGATGAGCCCTAATTTGGGTCTGGTGGTGTCCTAATCACCATCAGACCTGAGTTTGACTCTCTAAGAGTCTGCTCTTATTTGTTTAAATCTAAGCAAGGGGTCAGGGGTGTGCCAGTCTATACCATGGCTGGGTATGACCACCTCCGGTTCTAGTTCCTCCCTCACTTTGCACTTACTCCTAGTTCTTAAGTTCAACCCCCCTTTGGTAAGCCATGCTTAGGGACCCTGGAGTTCCCTCTGATTTTGGATGCCTGAGGGCTGGTAATTCCACACTTGCACTATTCTGTTACAATATTCACTCTTCAGAGTGTAAGCATTGCCTGGTCTCTTGAAGCTCCTTGGAACTTTGAAACATTCTGAATAAGAGAAGGCCTTGGAATATGGAATCCGGATTTGGTGAAACACATGTTATTGGATATTGAGATTGCATTAGGCAGTTTGGATCCAGTTGTGGGCCGTGATGTATTTTTTTTACTTTCTTTCTTCTGGTTCTGTAATAATTCTGTATAAAAGAACTCGGGGGTATATTAGTAAAGGGTATGGGAGGGGTTTATATTTTACTTGCATATGTTAAAGGGTAGATACCATGCCTATAGGATCAATATTTTTGTTTAATTACTTAGATATCATGCTCATAGGATTCATGTTGCAATTTAATCATTTAGATATCATGCCTATAGGGTTTTAATGTTTGAACTCGACCGCTTAGATATCATGCCTACAGGTTTAATACTTTAAATCATCTAGAGATAATGTCTATAGGCTTTGCATTCTTTTTCATTCAAGCATATAGAAATCATGCCTATAGAAATGCATAAAAGATAGGCAAACAGTAGGGTAATCCAATACTCGCCTTCCTTAAACGCTTAAAAGTAGTAATGAGTCAATAAAACCAAAGTAGATATCCCGCCTATAGGATCTCAAGTTCGCCTAAAGTTACATAAGTAGTAATCTGACAATTATTTTCAACATTTTCAACAAAATTCGTCCAAACCTGTCTGCAACTTTCTGAACTTGCGTTTCTGTCTCTAAAATCGTTTTTCCAACTCTCTGTCTGAACTTTTATTCATGAAGTTACTTTCAAAAAAGTTTTCAAACTCCCTCTTCCTTTTATAGCACTTTACTTCTGAAAACTCTACTGTACATTTCCTTAAACAGTTTTGTCGATTTTCGAAACCTTTCTGAACTTCTACAATTTCCAAGCTTATGCTTTTCCAAACTTTTCTGCATTAAGCCCTTAATCAATAATTCGTTAAGATACTCCAATTCCTAACAATTGGATCCGAGTTGCCTAATGTAGACCTTTTATCTAATTCTATGTGTTAAACTGGTCCGTCCGCCACTTAAGTTTTAATTTTAAGACTAAACCAGTATGTGTAAGGCATGCTAAACTAAGTGCTATCTGACTTACGGGGTTTTATGTGAGCCTTGCATGTTTGTTTGTCAACCCCCTTACTTGTTATTTATTTTGGTTGTCGAAACTAGTATTTTGTCCTTTTAAACCCCATATATGCCTTTACCCCTTTCTTTCCCTTTAGGATTAGAAGTCCTAATGCCCCGGGACTGATAGGTTGGGACGGGTACTAGCATGCAATAAGTAAATGAGACTAATCATGCTTAAATACCTTAACGGGGTAGGAAGGGTAGAATTTGGATATGATGACTAGTGCATTAATATCTCGTGTGAGAATGATTGTTGGGTATTGCACCAAAGTGATCCATATTATATTTAAACCTAGGACCCCTTTTCTCCTTCTTTATTTATTGATGTTTTCTTAAATTAATGATTTCTTCAACTAAGCTTTCTCTTTTTCAAAATCACTTGTGTCTTTCTTCTTTCAAATTTTCAACTTGTTTATACTTCC
This sequence comes from Nicotiana glauca, assembly GCA_026770625.1. Lineage (NCBI taxonomy): Eukaryota > Viridiplantae > Streptophyta > Magnoliopsida > Solanales > Solanaceae > Nicotiana > Nicotiana glauca. The sequence continues at coordinate 25,403 of MU777909.1, forward strand.
TATGTGCAAACTTTGTTTGTTTATTCCTATTCTTCTTAAAGTCACAATTAAGCACGGCCGGGAACCACACTAGTGGATCTTGAGGGGTGCCTAACACCTTCCCCTCGAGATAATCTCAAGCCCTTACCTGAACTCTGGTCTTCCTTCAAAATCTTCTTCTTTTCTTTAAGTGTCCTAATTCACTGTAATCAGTAGGTCGCGACTCTTCAAAATCCATAACCCGATTCCTCAAAAGGGAATAAAAGTTGTTTTGTCCATTATGTCATAAACCCGATTTCGCTCCTTTTTTGGGGGGAGGTGGAAGGGGGTGTCGACAGCATGGCGACTCTGCTGGGGATTCCTTTAAGGCTTTTACCATTACGTGTTTTTGTGACTTCCTTACTTTCTGTCTTTAATTATTTCATCAAAAATACTAACTTGTCTCTTCATGTTTTTCTTTCCTTTAATTTCTTTTTTTACTGCCTTATTATTTCAATTCTGTTGTAATTTCCGAGCATTTATTGTAATCTTTACTTTATAAATGGAAAATACATGCAATTTGTTTCATTATTGTAACTGCATTCCTCAACATCATATTCCACTCGTGACAAAACAAATCCTATAGCAACGTTTATAATGAGTGGTTGCGCCCTTCCAATATTATAACCCCTAAATATGGTAAAGGCATATTTGCGGTAAAACCAGTCGATCAATGGTGTAGTCGACGGTTCCGCGCCTTTCCCTCTTGAGTTGTCCGCTCAAGGGTACCTTGTCTAGCACTTCAAAGTAGAAACTTTACTCTATTAAACTGTTCATGCATCATGGTCAAACTTAGCTGAGTCAGTTATGTTGTTCGCATAATGACTCATTAAGATAGCCTAAACCAAAGTCCATCGGGCACCTCCACGTTATGTGCATTTATTTGGAGAACTAAATGCCCTTTTCGCTAATTATTGATTTAAATAGTCAAGTCTGGTGGGGTTAAGGGACTACCACTTTGTTTTGCAGAAAATGAGGCACGAAGTCCCCAGATTCGGTATGGTATCCAACATTCACCCAAGGCTGCTAAGCTGGTGGGAGGATCTTCATGCCAGCGATCAAACCCTCGTCCGCAAGTACTTATGGAATTTGCGCTCACTTCTGTAAATCTAGCCTAACAACAAAATCATAGAGGCTGCGACTCTATTCTGGGATAGTGATCGATTGGTGTTTCACTTTGGGGATTTGGAAATGACTCATTTACTGGAAGAAATAGGGGGTCTAGCTGGTATCCCTTGGGAGACTCCGGGTCTGCTTATGCCGGAAAACCACAAAAGTAGAGGCTTTCTTAAGATGATGGGACTCAAGAAAAATCCCGACCTAGCTTGTCTGAAGGACTCCTACATACCATTTGATTTCTTGTACGAGAGGTAAGGCCATAGCAGGTCCTATCGAACCTACACTGACAAGTTCGCCCTCACCTCTTTAGGGCATATACACAGAAGGGTCTTTCTGTTCATGTTCTGTTTCCTGGGTATAATGGTCTTTCCTATGAAAAAAGCTAGGATCCACACCAGACTAGCCATGGTGACCAAGACCTTAATGGAAGAGATCGACGGGCAGTCTTTCAGCATAGTGCCCATGATCATCGCTGAAATATATCGAGCCTTGGGAAAATATCAACAAGGGGCTCTGCACTTCGAGGGTTGTAATCTGTTACTGCAACTTTGGCTCATAGTACACCTTTAGAAAGGTGACTATAGACAGGAAATCATACGCAGGTATTGGGATGACCATATCCCTTTTCACCACCCAAAGCGAATGAACTTTATGCCCAACATGTTTGCTCAGCCAGAGGACGCCAGTGGATGGGTAGGGTTGTTTGAGGATCTAAAAGAAGAGCAAGTTCAGTGGATGTTCGAGTGGTTCCCAACAGGGGAGTTCATTGTCTGTTCTCGAGACGCACCATTCCTCATACTCATAGGTCTGAGGGGAACTCATCCTTATGTCCCTCTCCGGGCCATGAGGCAAGCTGGAAGAAAGCAGATCATATCAAGGATAGAGAAAATGAGTCATTTCAAAACTGACTTTGAAGATGATGATAGCCCGCACAGGTGTTAAGCTCAGCATATGTGGCACTACAAGCCTGTCTTAGGGAAGTAATCTATTGAACCAGACAGGTATCATGTCGGGCGTGTACCACACTACACAGGTTGGTTGGAAGATGATCACATTGGTTTGGGTCGTCCAGGATTTGTCCGTGGTCATAGGCTTATTGATGACAAAATTGAAGCGCAAGTCAAATACAATCAGCTGCGCAAAGGATGCGAGAATGTGAGAATGAACATCGGGAAATACAAGAAGCCCACGAGAAGCTGATCAACGAGTGGAAGGATATGGCTGTCAATGCCAACAATCGGCTGGGGTATCTGGAGCGAAGTCTAGTGGAGTTGGAAGCGAAGTTCTTGAAGAGAATTGAAGATTGCCAGAATATCGAGGGAAGTGCAGGCGGACATCTGGCCCGAGCCTATCTGCTGTTAGGACTGCGCGAGTTGATGCAGCTGTATGAGGGAGGCAAGAGTACCGAATCCGGGGAAGGTCCTTCTGGGACCAAGTAGTTAGGATCTTTTATTCCTTGCTTTCATAATGTAATAAGGCCACTGGCCATTAGTGATGTTTTTATTATGCAGTTGTTTTAAGACTCGTCTTGTTTTTATCAATAAAATGAGGCATTTAGCATTATAAGTTCTCCAAATTTAATTTGTCGCTAGGCCTGCCTCGGGCACAACGGGGCACACAAAGTAGGAAACGACTTATACTATTGCACAACGTGTTTAAATATCGCAATATTATTTCTCAAAAACCGCACTAACTTTTTACCTTTTTTATTTTTCTTTTATTCCCCTCCCCACTGGTTAGTTTGTGCATTATGGCACCATCAGCGTACTCAACAAGATCCAAGGGTCCTCCACCTCCTCCTCCTTTGAGTCCTACCAGGAACAGGAACAAAGGCAAAATGGGAGATGCAAGCGCTAGAAAGGAACTTGATGAAACTTCTCAGAATGCTGCAATTACCAAGGAGAGTGCTGCTCATCTTGAGTAGACTTTGCTAAGATTTCGGGAGGAATTAGACCAAGTTCGGAACCTGGCAAGCCTGTCAATCACTTTTGCCGCTCCTGATGTTAACACCCAGAATCTCGTACCTCCACAAAACACCACACAACCTCCAATACAACCCACTCATACACAAGCCTGCAACACACGCAACAACACTCCATTACTCATTCCCGAACCCCAAAACACCACAAAATACCATAACACTCCTATCTTTGTAGACACTATACCCCACTATACTCAGCCAATCACAAGTACACTTGAATCAGATGACAAGGACTCCCTCATTCAGAATTTGGCCGCTGAACTCAAGAAGTTAACCAGCCGGGTCCAAGGTGTCGAAGGTAGCAAAGATGTCGAAGGGTTGAACTATGAAGATCTTTATGTTCAGCCAGATGTTGAACTTCTGGAAGGGTACAAACCTCCCAAGTTTGAGATGTTCGATGGTACAGGTGAACCCAGGGTCCATCTGAGAATGTATTGTGATAAGCTGGTAGGAGTTGGAAGGGACGAGAAGATTCGCATGAAGATGTTCATGAGGAGTCTGAAAGGCGATGCCTTATCATGGTATATCAGCCAGGATGCAAAGAAATGGACAAGTTGGGTGAACATGGCATCCGACTTTATAGACTGATTCAGGTTCAACACTGAGAACACACCAGATATGTTCTATATCCAGAATCTGAAGAAGAAACCCACGGAGACCTTTCTCTAGTATGCTACTCGTTGGAGGTCGGAAGCTGCTAAGGTCAGGCCGACCTTGGAGGAAGAACAAATGAATAGGTTCTTCATCCGTGCTCAGGATCCGCAATACTATGAAAGGCTGATGCTAATAGAGGGTCAAAAGTTCTCCGACATAATCAAGTTGGGAGAAAGGATCGAAGAAGGCATCAAAAATGGTATGGTCACTAACCTCGAGGCATTGCAAGCTACCAACAAGGCTTTACAGTCTGGTGGCTCGTCAAAGAAAAAGGACGTAAATTCCGTAATGGCTGCGCAAAGGAACAATTCACCTATGAAGTACCAAACCTATCCCGCAACTCCACTCACATATCAACCTACCATAAATTACCAAGCACCCTCACCTACATACCAAATGTCGCCATCTGCCTACCAATCACTTCCACTGCCCACATATCAACACACTTCACCAAGATATTCCCAACCCGCACCTATGTACCAAGCATACAACTCCCAACCTTCTCACTACCCATCAACACCCACTTGCCAAAACTTTCCTTGACCTATACCAAATTTGGACCGAAGACCTCCTAGGCAGTATACTGCCATAGCCGAGCTGATTGACCAATTATATGAAAAATTCAAAGCAACCGGTTACGTTTCACCTATCCCAGCCATAACTCCATAAAATTCTTCCCAGTGGATCAATCCCAACAAAACCTGCGCATACCATTCCGGAATGAAAGGTCTTACCATTGACGAGTGTCGCTCGTTGAAAGATAAGATTCAGACTTTGATTGATAATAAGGTCATTATAGCAAAGGAGCCCGCTCCCAATGTCCGCAACAACCCTCTACCTGACCACAAGGGTGGGGCATCCATATGATCGAGATTGAGAATGATTGGGACCCCAGGGGACCAATCGGGTTGATAGCTGAAGGAGATGAACCTAGGAAGCCAGCAGTTACCCTCAATCCCCTTGTTGTTCAGATCCAGCCCTCTGAGGGCGATGTGGTAAATGTGTCTGTACCACTCGAGTTTGAAGTGTCCCTGCAAAGGCGCCAAAACCAATCGAAGTTGAGTTTGGCATCCCAAAAGCACCTGCACCGTTTGAAGTTACTGTGTTACCTTCCAGGATGCCAATTCCGGTTTCCATGACAAATGCGACCCCGTTCGAGTCGAACACCATACCTTGGGATTACACAGCTGAGGCTAGAAGGAAAGGGAAAACACATACTGGAGAAGCAATCGCCGCGCAGGGCATGACCAGGACAGGTAGAGTATACACTCCAGAACATTTAGCTGAGTCCAGCAAGCAAGCCTCTGGATGGGCTGTTGAAACTGGACCCGATGACCTTTGGAGAAAGATACAGGCCAAAGAATACTCAGTCGTTGAGCAAATGAGCAAAACACCAGCGCATACTTCCATCTTGGCTCTTCTGCAAAGCTCTGAGGCATATAAAAACGCCTTAATGAAAATATTGAGTGAAGCTTATATTCCCAGAAACATAACAGGAGGAGAAATGGCGAATATGGTGGGGCAGGTACTAGAAAGCCATAAGATCACCTTCCACGAGGATGAGTTACCACCAGAAGGGCTTAGTCACAACAAGGTGTTGCACATCACTGCGCAATGCGAAGATTATTTCATCACCAGGATCTTGGTTGACGGGGGATCCAGCCTTAACATTTGCCCGCTAATAATCCTCACAACATTGGGTAAAGGACTACATTAGATCAAAGACGGAGCTATCAGTGTTAAAGCTTTTGATGGATCTCAAAGATCCACCATCGGAGAAATTAGCTTGTGCCTACAAATGGGACCTACCTGGTTTGATGTGGACTTCCAAGTTATAGATGTGCCAGCATCCTACAACTTATTTCTGGGGCCACCCTGGATTCACGTCGCTGGGGCTTTGGCGCCAACCCTGCATCAAGCTGTAAAGTTTGAATGGAATCATCAGGAAGTGATCATTCATGGCGACGGTAGCAACCCTATATACAGTCGCCAAACCATCCCGATGATCGGAGGTAGAAGGAAAATAGGTGGAGAAACATACCATCACATCGAGCGAGTCAACGCCATAGACAAAGACAAGTGGTGGGATAACAAAATTGAGAGCATTCTAAATTGGAGCGGGTACGAGCCCAGAAAGGGACTTGGCAAGAATCTCCAGGGCATCACCAAGCCCATCAAGTTGAAGAAGCATGGTACCACTTTCGGCCTGGGGTATGAATACACCTGGGAGGAGTTCAATCATTGGCCGCCACCGTGGTGCGGTCCCTACTATCCATTGGAACACGCCATACCTCAGCTGGAGCAGACCTTTTAGCCGACTGACGTTATATATGGATCAGAGGAAGACGAGGCACTGGCCGCAATGAAGAACCTATTTCTGGAGGATGATATGGATTGTTATGTTATCTTCGAGGAGGAGGGGGAATAAGGCCCTTCCATTCAAGCTGTGAATCGAGGGGAACGCCTCACCAATTGGTCAGTCAGGACCACCGGTGGCCGGAGAGCTTCGGGGTAGCAAGGCTAAATGACGTACTATGCATCGTATTTTACTTTTAGTTGACTTTACTTTTCCGCATTGTCTTTACTTCTGAAAAGAGCTCCGATGTTTCGAACAGTTATGAATTTAATCAAAAGCATTTTCCAAGTTTATTTTTTATATCGCGCTCTTATTACTTTTCTCTATCATTTATTTTATTTTTACACAGTATTACTATTACATATCTTGATGATGAACCAACGACTGTGACTTGCAATGAGGCAATGCAACAAACGGACATAGATTCAGAAGAGGATGAAATACTAGAAGAGGTTGTCAGGGAGGTCGAGAATTTTAAGGACAGGCCTAAGTCTAATTTGGACGAAACTGAGGTTGTTAATTTGGGAGACACAGAGAATGTTAAGGAAACACGTATCAGCGTGCACCTGTCGCCATCAGAAAAGAAAGAGTACACAGAGTTCCTAAAAGAGTATGAGGATATCTTTGCATGGTCTTATGATGACATGACAGGTCTCAGCACATCCATTGTGGCTCACAAGTTACCGACAGATCCGGCATGCCCGCCAGTGAAACAGAAGCTCAGAAAATTCAAGCCAGACATGAGTTTGAAAATTAAAGAAGAAATTACCAAACAAGTCAAAGCCAGGGTTCTCAGAGTGGTAGAGTATCCAACATGGTTAGCCAACATCGTGCTGGTACCGAAGAAGGATGGGAAAGTTAGAGTCTGTGTCGACTACCGGGATCTCAACCGGGCCAGTCCTAAGGATGAATTCCCTTTGCCAAATATACACATATTGATTGACAACTGCGCCAAACATGAGCTATAGTCATTCGTTGATTGTTTTGCTGGATACTATCGGATATGGATGGATGAAGAAGATGTAGAAAAAAATGGCATTCATCACGTCGTGGGGGATGTACTGTTACAGAATGATGTCGTTCGGTTTGAAGAATGCGGGTGATATCTACATGAGGTCCATGACCACTATCTTTCATGACATGATACATAAAGAAATCGAGGTGTATGTGGATGACGTCATCATCAAGTCCAGGAAAGCTACAGATCACATGGAAGATTTGAGGAAGTTCTTCAACAGACTGAGGAGGTACAACTTGAAACTGAATCCCGCCAAGTGTGCATTCGGGGTCTCTGCCGGAAAGTTATTGGGTTTCATTGTGAGTCGCCAAGGAATAGAATTGGATCCTTCAAAGGTCAAAGCCATTCAAGAGTTGCCACCGCCTAAGAACAAGAAGGATGTAATGAGTTTTCTAGGAAGACTCAACTATATCATCCGGTTCATAGCTCAGTCCATTGTCATTTGTGAACCCATCTTTAAGATGCTAAAGAAGGATGTCGCCACCAAATGGACTGATGATTGTCAAAAGGCTTTCGACAGAATCAAGGAGTACTTGTCAACGCCACCGGTCTTGGTTCCGCCTGAACTAGGGAGACCCCTGTTACTTTCTCTCGCAGTATTGGATGGAGCGTTTGGTTGTGTCTTAGGACAACATGATGAAACCGGAAGAAAGGAGCAAGCCATCTACTACCTTAGCAAGAAGTTTACCCCGTACGAGGCTCGGTATTCCTTATTAGAGCACACATGTTGTGCTCTGACCTGGGTAGCTCAGAAATTGAGGCAATATATTTGTGCTTACACCACCTATCCCATATCTAGAATGGACCCATTAAAATATATCTTTCAGAAGCCCATGCCTACCGGCAAGCTCGCCAAATGGCAAATCCTGTTAAGTGAGTTTGACATTGTTTATGTTACCCAGAAGGCAGTCAGCATATCACCTTGCCGAGAATCCTGTAGGAGGAGAATACAAACCTCTAAAGACGTATTTTCCTGATGAAGAAGTAGCTTTCATAGGAGAGGACATTGCAGAATCCTACAATGGTTGGAGAATGTTTATCGACGGAGCCGCAAATTTCAAAGGAGTCGGTATAGGAGCGGTCCTGGTATCAGAAATCGGTCACCATTACCCAGTATCCGCCAAGCTCAGATTTCCGTGCACCAACAATATAGCCGAGTACGAAGCCTGCATCTTAGGGCTCAAACTGGCGATTGACATGAACATTCTGGAGTTACTGGTGATCGGAGACTCGAACCTACTCATACATCAGGTTCGAGAAGAATGGGCAACCAAGAATTCCAAGATACTCCCTTATCTACATCATATACAGGAGTTGAGGAAGAGATTCAGAAAGACGGAATTCCAGCACGTCCCCAGAATACAGAATGAGTTTGTCGATGCCCTAGCCACTTTATCATCTATGATCCAGCATCCAGATACAAACTTTATTGATCCCATCCAGGTCAAGATTCACGACCAACCAGCTTATTGTGCTCACGTCGAGGAAGAAG
>MU777909.1:53313-66090 GCA_026770625.1 Nicotiana glauca
TTTGACATATCTGGGCTAGGGTATGGAAGAGAAGAGAATTAGAATGTGTTTGGAAGATGAAAGAAGAATGAGAGTTTTTGACGGCTTGAGAGAGATGAAGTAAGAAATACATTAAAGCTGATCAATATATAGAGGAATAATTGATGTGGTAACTACATCTTTTCAGACTCTTAGAAGTTTAATCAAACTGAAATTCAGTTTTGAAGAGACGTTGGAGTGTATCCCTGGCATCTAGGTACTTTCATTCGGTTAGGACTCTTTTGAATGGGACTGGTTCACTTGTAATGGATAAGTCCAAAAGGAGTTTGGTATTTGGTAGGACTCTGATCATGATCCAAATATAGTTATTTCAAATTATGCAGAGTGCAGAAAACATACCGTGTTACCTTGATGAACCAGGTTCTTCACTGATAATTCTCTTGTGTGAGTCTAAATTTGCCAAAATAAAGAAAATATCATTAGATATTAATGAGTCATTTTAACACATGGCACAAGGTATACTATGGAAAGTATGAGACTGAACAAGCTTTAATCTAATTATACACAATTTATAGACTTTCTAACCAAAAAAATTCATTTTTTTTAAACCTTGAACTAGTCCTTTTTAGTGATCTTAATCATCCCTAATTCAAACATGTTCCTCTCAAAGTGATCTCTATTTAAGGCTTTTGTGAAGATGTCAGCAATTTGCTTGTTAGTAGCACAAAACTCCACAGTGGCCAGGTCTTTCTCATAGTTGTCCCTCAAAAATATGGTGCCTAACATCTATGTGCTTAGTTCTCTTATGATGAACTGGTTTCTTTGTCATACTAATAGCACTACTGTTATCACAAAAAATAGGGATGCAACCAACATCAATTCCAAAGTTCAATAATGGTTTTTTGATTTACAACAATTGAGCACAACATGAAGCAGCAGCAACATACTCAGCTTCAGCAGTAAATAAGGCCATTGAATTTTGCTTTTTGGTAGCCCATGACACAAGACATGAACCAATGAAGTGTGCCATACCTGAGGTGCTCTTCCTATCCATAAGGAAACCTGAAATTGATCACAAAGACCTACACAACACACAATATCAGGTCTGCTAGCAGTGAGTTATAAAAGAGAACCAATCATTCCCCTTTACAACTTCTGATCAACAGATGAACCGGGTTCATCTATATCCAATTTCGTGGATGTTGCAATAAGAGTGTCAATTTCTTTGGATGTTTCTTCCTGGTTTTGTTACTAAGGAATAAGTTCATGGACAGGTTCCCTCGAGGTTTGAGGATCAGTTCCTCTCTAGTCAGTTCCCCCTGTCATGTTGCCCTGGGTAGAAAAACCTGTTCCATCACATGTTCCTTCTTCTGTTGCAGCTTCAGTCTGGGCTGCGATTTCATTTAAATTTCTTAACAGCCCAATTGCTTCATCTTATGTTCCTGTTTCTCAGAAAGAGTGTTAGTTTCATCAAAGATCTCATGTACACTTTCTTTTACACACATAGTTCTTTTGTTATAGATCTTATAAGCTTTACTATGTGAAGAATATCTTAAGAATACTCCCTCATCACTTCTGGGATCATACTTACCTAGGGAGTCTTTGCCATTATTGTGCACAAAGCACTTGCATAGAAATGCCCTAAGATGGGATATATTTAGCTTTCTCCCTTTAAGTGACTCATAGGGAATCTTCTTAACAAGAAGTCTAGTCATGCAACTATTTATGATGTAGCATGCAAAAATTCAGCAAACTTAGCATTTTCAAATTCAGTTCCATGATAGACCTAATTGATGCAAATTGATTACCTAGTTGTTTATGAGTGTTTCTAACAAAAGAAGTAAACATGTCAAATGCTTCATCTTTAGATGTTAAAAATAATGTCCAAGTAAACCTAGAGTAATCATCAACAAGCACCATCACATATCTTTTACCACCTCTGCTTAATGTTCTCATTGGACCACAGAGATCCATATGGACCAGTTCCATCGTTCTGGTGGTGCTTACCACTTTCTTGCATTTAAAAGAGGATCTTACCTGCTTCCCCCTTGCACAAGCCTCACAAAATTTGTCTTCCTTGAACTTGATGTTAGGCAGCCCTATCACCAGATCCTTGGAGACTAATTTACTGAGTTGAATCAGACTTGCATGTCCAAGTCTCTTGTGCCAAAGGAGGGGATCATTGTCCAACACACTTAAGCAAGTGAGTTCATTTTCTGAAAGTGTGGACAAATCTACAATACATGTATTGGTTACTCTTTTTCCCTGCGAAACAATCTTGTCAATGGTAAGATTAATCACAAAATATTTGGTAGTGGTGAATGCTACCAAGTTACCTTTATCACATAATTGTGATACACTGATTAGACTGTACTTTAGGCCATCTATCAAGTAGACATTCTCAATAGAGTGAGAATCAGTCTTACCTACCTTTCCAACCCCAATGTTCTCACCTTTCTTCCCATTTCCAAAGGAGACATTACCTCCTTTGAGGTCCTCAAGTGAAAGGAACTGGTTCTTGCTTCCTGTCATATGCTTTGAACAGCCATTATCCATGTACCATATTTGGCTGCTCCCCTTCACTTGGACCCGCGAAAGGAAATCAGGGGTTAGTCTTAGGAACCCAAACTAGTTTGGGTCCCTTTCTATAGGCAAAAGGGTGAATCAGATTCTTTTTAGCCCAACCTGGCAGCCTATTTTTCCCTTGAACAAATTCTTTATTCTTTTTACTAGCCTTTTCTTTTGCAATACATTCAGATTTATAGTGACCAGTTTTACCACAGTGTGTGCAAATTTTGTTCTCAGGAAGTGTGAGGTACTTGCTTTTGGGATCCCACTTAGGTGCAGGGGTCCCGTATCCAAGTCCTCTCTTATTCCTACTATGGTGTTCATGTAGCCATGAAAGTGCATCGGAGGACCTATTCCATTTACAGGTTCTATCTAGCTCGTGCTTAACCTTGTTTAGATCCTCCTTAAGGACTCTTATCTGCTCATCTCTTTTGTACAACTCATCTTTCATTTTTCCTACATTTTCTTCTAAAGTGAGTTGTGTGTGATCAGCTTTCTTTTTACCAGTTCCTAATTTCAATTTTAGATTTTCAGATTTAAGCTCTAGGACTGTGGTGTCAAGTTCATGAACCTGGTTCTTCAACTCAGCATTTTTACTATCACTTTCACTAGCCCTAAGTTCCAGGTTTTTGCACTTAGCTTTCAGAATCACACACTCCTTAGAAAGTTGTTCCTTTTCATTGTTTATAACCTCAAATTCATCAATGAAATCTAGAAGTAACTCAGAGAGACTTTCTTTAGACAAAAATTTAATCTTGTCTTTGAGATGAATTATATTTACCTCAGATTCCTCATCGGATTTCCCAATTATCATAAGTGCTTGTTCATCTCCATCTTCGTCTTCTGAGTCATCATCTGAGCTTTCACCCCAAGCAGCAACCATAGCCTTTGTTGATCCTTTGTTCTTCTTGTGATGAACCTATTCCTTCTTCCTGTTCCTTCGTTCAGCTCTTTCCTTTTTCCATTCAATTTCCCATTGAGGGCAGTTTTTGATGTGGTGATCAGTCTTCCCACACTTGTAACACCCCTCATTGGTTTGTTTTTCAGGAACCCTTGGTTTGTTGTAGCTTCCACTTCTTGAAGGACCATTTTCTCTCATTAGGTACTTCTTGAAATCCTTTGTGATCATGGTCATTTCATCCTCCTCTAGATCAGCACCTTCAGTGATTCTGAATGCCATGCTCCTTTCCTTCTTAGGTGCATCCATCTTCATGGTTTGCCTTCTAAGTTCATAGGTAGTGAGATTTCCAATTAGCTCATCCAACTTAAGAGTGAAAATGTTCTTTGATTCCTGAATAGCTATGATTTTGCTTTCCCAAGAGATTGGAAGTACCCTTGTCAAAATCTTCTCAACTTTGTCTTCTTCAAGAATAACCCTTCCAAGAGACTTAAGTTCATTTGTTAGTGTGGTGAACCTTGTATACATCTCCTGGATGGTTTCCTCTTCCTTCATGGTGAAATTCTCATTTTAAGAATACAACAGTGGTCCTCTGGACCTCTTCACTTGAGGTGTTCCTTCATGAGCCACTTGCAAAGTGTCCCAGATTTCCTTATAAGTAGTACAACTTTGAATTCTACTGTACTCGTCTGGACCAAGTCCCCACACAAGCCATTTCTTGGCCTTTGCATTCTTTTCCCACTTCCTTAAGTCTTCAGCAGTGTAGTCAGCTCTTGTCTTTGGCACGCCCACTCTTTCAGCATTCTTCTTTGTAGTTTTCAGGGGACCATTAGTGACTATGTCCCAAAGTTCATAGTCTTCTCCTATGATGTGATCTCTCATCCTGTTTTTTCACCAAGAGTAGTAGTGGCCATTAAAGAGTGGAGGCTTATCAGTGGATTGCCCTTCCCAGTTTCTAGGTGGTGCACTCATCTTGATCTTTTCCTAACGTGTTAGCCTCTTCAAGGATAACCTGCTCTGATACCAAATGATGTTCTAAACGTCAATACCACACAAGATGGGGGTGATTTGTATGGTACCCATTTTTTTGCTTAAACTGCTTCTGGAAGGACCTGGTTCTTCTAGGTGCACTAACGACTGTTGTTTGTGGAATTAAAGGTACATAAAATAAAGAACACAAAGATTTTTACGTGGAAAATACCTGGCTCAAAAGGTGAAAAAACCACGACCTACTACTCAGTAGGATTTTCCCAAACTTCCACTAAAATCACTGAGCCAAAACTGCATTTTAAACCTAAGGATTAACTCTAATCCCATTATGGAAACTAGCCTCTAACTGCTGCGACAACTTCAAGTTAACTCTAACTTGAATACTCACAGTACCTCATACAATTGCTTCTATGAAAGCTGAAAGGTACAATATTAAAACACCTACTACAATTGAAATAGAAATAAAGAAAGATACATAAAACTCTTTATGGAGCTGGTTCTTCAATCTTGTTTATGTAGCTTCAGGTTTGCACACTTGAATCACACACGAATTGCTTGCAAAAAGCCTTGCTATTTTGCTCCCAATTCACGTTTAACTTCTGCGTTTTTGTGCAACACTTTAATGTGAGAACATCCTGCAATTTATAGAGTTATTAGATGAAGAAATAACTAGAGTTCTGATGCAACTCTTCCTTGGTGGAAGAGTTCTAGTTGATTTCAACTTCTAACTCCTTCCATATCTTGAATAGTGTTCTCTTTGATTAAGGAGTCCTTCTCCTTATCTATTATGCAACTTTTTCGATCAGGAGATATTAAATACACCAAGTTAAGCTTATCTCCTTCACGTGAAATCCGCATGCTTGAATCTGCCCGTTTTTGTGCACTTGAGGGATGGACCTGGGTTATCATGAGTTCCTTTGTTAGTCTTTATAACTAACATTTACTTGGGCCAACAAGAGGAAATATCACGTTCGCGAAGAAGAAAAAGTGAAGGTGCTCAGGTTACTCATCGCGAACACGACAATGCGTCTGCGAACGCGAAGAAGGGAAATCTGATGGCCCAAGGACTGCTCTTCGCGAACGCGTGAACTAGTACGCCGCGAAGAGTGGAACGACATAACTACGCGAACGCGAGAGGGGAACGCGAACGCGAGAGGGGAACGCGAACGCGATTAAGGGAGAGACAGAGCTTCGCGAATGCGAGGCTCTAAACGCATACGCGAAGAAGGATTTCAGATGGTCTGCAACAAAGCTTCGCGAACGCGAAAGAGGATACCAGAAGCAGAAAACAGCAGTTCAAAAACAAGAGAAAATGACCCGTAGCCCACCCGGAACACACCCGATGCACCTGGGGACCCCGTCCAAACACACAAAAAAGTCATATAACCTAACACGGACTCGCTCAAGGTCTCAAATCACATCAAACAATGCCGAAACGACGAATCACACCATGAATCGAACAATGAACTTCCAAATCTTCCAAATTAGAAAACTTGTGCCGAAACCGATCAAATCAACCCGGAATGACGCCAAATTTTGCAGACAAGTCCAAAATGACATGACGGAGCTGCTCCAACTCTTGGAATCGCATTCCGATCCCGATATCACAAAAGTCAACTATGGGTCAAACTTCTCCATTTTCCAACTTTCGCCAAAATGCCTCAATTTACCCTACTGACCTCCAAATCTGAATGTGGACGCGCGCCTAAGTCCAAAATCACCATTCGAAGTTGTTGGGATCACCCACGACCCATTCCGGGGCCGTTTACTCAAAAGTCCAATTCCAGTCAAATTTTCACTGTTTAAACTTCAAAAAAACTAGGTTCCTTATTCCAGTTCAACTTTGATTCATCCGGAAACTGAATCCAACTATGCACACAAGTCGATATGCATAATGCGAAGCTGCTCGAGACCTCAAACTACCGAATCTGGCGCAATTGCTTAAAACAGCCAGTTGGGTCGTTTCACTTAAAAATATACATAATTGATAATTTTGTATATATTATGTACTTAGATTAAAACTTGAATAGGGAAAATAATAAAATTTGAAATAGTGTGTATGAATGTAAAAATTCCTTTCTAATTGGCGGCGGCGGAGGAGGAATAATGGGGGTAAATGAGGCTTGTTGAGTAGAGAGTGGACAAACTTATCTGGAGTATTATTTGCCGAAACCAAATTACATCTATTATAATCTGGCTTTAGAAAAAGACTATCAGAAGATTGGCCTAAAATTTGCTGGTCCCGTAGATTCATGTGCCTAAAGTTAATTTGGCTTTAATGAAGAGGTTCCATGCCTGTGTGAATCATGAAAAGAGGAGAAACATAGAGAAAAACTTTAAGCTGCACACACATACATTACCTAAATTTATAGCTCTTGATTACTGAGTATTTATCATAGAATTATCTTACAAGAAGGAACTGAAAAAGCTCCTCTTTCATCATCCTCGTCATTAGTCATCACTAACACCATTAACAGAGCAGTACAACAATATTCCACATAATAATCTCATATTGATCTTAAACCTCCTTTCCCAGCCTTCCCTCCAACCACTTTCCCATAATAATCCAATTTCCCATATTATGATATTACATCATTCCATTCCCGTATTTCAATTTAACCAAACTCCATAGTTTTCCCAATTTTATATATTCATATCTTACAAAATTTTGAAGAAAAATAAAAATATTTAAACGCATTTCTTTCTAATTTTCTCAAATTTCAGACCTTTTCGTCTCTCCATATGTCTACAAAATATTCATGGAGAAATTAAGATCCCAAAAAGTTGAGAACTTTTGTCCGCATATATTCGGGTCGGGAACGTTAAAACTGGATCCGCTAGTATTCAAGTCGGAGCAAGCGCCTCAAATCTCTGGTGGCAGAGTCATCAAAGGACTTGAAATCTTCCTGCTTTTTGTTGAAAAATGAGGGCAAGGGAAGAGCTCTAGGCGATGGCGAATTTGAAAATGCCGAACCAGCATACACGTCAGCCGATGATAACCCGACCCGGATTTGCTTGGGCAGCATTTCCGGTTGAACCAGCGAATTCAAAGACTCGCCTCTCCTCAGAATCGTCACCCGACCCATTTCTAGGCCGTCGTTGTCAGCCTGTCTCAATTCCACGGCGCTCGCACATCTCCTCGTGATTGACGGCGGCTCAGGTTGGTTAATCGGCTTCTTCTTCTCCGTTCTGACCACTGATTTTCTGTTCCTAGGATTAAAATAGCCATTTCCGTTTCCCAAGTTGCTTCTCCGGCGATGGAACGTCGACGGCGGAACTCTGAACCTTTCAATTAAGATATCCTGTGGCCGCAAAACCTCCGTTCCCATATTTCCGCTCAAAAATTGAAATTTTTCCACCGAAAATGCAAAAATGAATTCAACTAATTTAAAACCATAAAGGAGAAAATTATTAAGAGGAATGAAAATTAACAAAGTTGCCGGAAATGGGAATCAGGAATGAGAAAAGAAGCTTTTAAATTAGTTTTGATTTTTCCAGTTCCTTGTGATAAGGAAGGAGGAAAGAATTTCTCTCTTTTTGCTCTATCAAGGAAAAGGAAAAACAGTTTTGATTTGTTCTGCTCGGTTTAGATTGAAGAATTGGGTGGGGATGGTAGAAGATTTAAATACAAAGGGGGAGAGAAAGAAGATTAGAGATGTGGGGGCGAGAAGCGCGCGGCCCCCGGGTCGGGGAGGGGCGATAGATTTAAGGGGCTGGTGATGATTATTTTTCTTTTTGTTTTGAAATATTCTGGTTCAAAAACTAGTCCTTCATGGATTTTAATGAATAAATTTTTATGGGAAGGTTGATATCACATTCAGTATTTCATTATTATATCAAGAATAATAATAAAAATCGAAATTAAATACTGCATCAAATTATGTGCTGTGGTCATGTTTGCTAATACCTCCAAGCAAATGATTTTTCAAGCGTTTTTCCTAAGTGTATAGTACGTAGTTTCTCATAGAAATTTTTGCAATTAAGTGTATAAATTAATTGGTGGCAGTCATATTATAATTTCATATTTTAATTATAATAAATTAAGAGTACTCATAAATTAATATACTTGGTTGCAATTTGTATTAGGGTAAATTTTTTCCATTGGTTCTAACGGAAAGAAGAAGGAGGGGGACCGCCTTAGTTTGATATTTCGCATTTTTAGTGGTTGACATAAGCTCAAATTAAGAGTACTCATAAATTAATATACTTCTGTTCCGCTACTTCAGGAAGTCCGGAACCTAAATATTAATTTTTTGAACTCAAAGTACATTAATAAATATAAAAAAAAAGTTACCTTTTTATATATAGTGTCCAAATATAAGACGCTATACCTTAACGGCAAAAGTTATCATTAAGGTATAGCGTCCTGTATTTGGACGCTATATAGTCTGACTATTTGACTGACATATATAGCGTTTTGAATTTATACGTTATACATATAGTATCCAAAGAAAACATTATACCCTGATTATGGACCCACCAATAAGTTAACTAACATAACAATAATTTAAATATGTATAACGTGCATTTAAAGAATGCTATATGTCAAAAAAAATTCATATCCCGGGCTAGCCATTTCCTATGTAGTATATAAAGTGGTTAGGATTTTAGGAAAATTCGTTCACAAAAAATTCTAACTCCCATTTAATTTTTTGTTGTTAAATTCTTAAGCATTTTTTTTTCGTAATGTCTGAAGAGCGTAGAATAAGAGTTTCATTATATTGGGGGGTGAGGTTGTGATGGAGAATAACTGTATGAGGTATAGTTTATCTCCACAAGGTCATGTTAAATTACCACTTACAATGGAGTACGATAAATTGATATCATTGTTATGCAAAAAAATAGGTGTGAGGAAACATTCAGTGATACTTAAAGTAACCGGAAGATATCCGTATTCCGTCACTCCGCAAGGAATTGCTTTTTACTCGGAATTAAACATCTACGATGATGAAACTTTGAGAGATTTTTTGAGGACTCCGGATGAATACCGGAATATCTTGTAATCA
Source organism: Nicotiana glauca (assembly GCA_026770625.1). NCBI lineage: Eukaryota > Viridiplantae > Streptophyta > Magnoliopsida > Solanales > Solanaceae > Nicotiana > Nicotiana glauca. The sequence continues at coordinate 62,755 of MU777909.1, forward strand.
AAATATTGGATATGTACGTCAAGGTCGAAGATGATCCAAACAATGAGGTTGCCAGACAGGTTCCGGATAACCCCCAGTCATCGGGTGGTTATTCGGGAGGAGTTTTTGCCGGACATGTTCCGGATGAAAGAGTTTTCCTTAATTTAAACCTATCCCCGCCCGCTTTACATAATTCATAAGACGAGTGGTAAGCTTCAATTTTCTTTTGTGTTATGATGTACATTTTTGTTGTATTGAATTTGTATTAACGTTCATATATTTAATAGGGGGTACAGGCCGGATATGAATTTTACAAATTATGAACCCAAGCATAGTATTGGTGTGTTAGATCATGGTGATCCATCCGGGAGCCATCACTTAAATGAAAATGTCCATCATGGAATTTCATCGCATTATGACTTGTAAGTGAAGTGATACAATTATATGGAAAGTATTTATTAAATTTAGTATTTTATTATTTTGTTGATTGTGCAGTGAAAACGAGCAAGTTGAACCAAATGTACTCACTCAATTGCCCGAAGACGGCGTATTAAATTGGGATCTGGCAGATGCATAGAGTGAGGAAGAGAATAGTGATTACGACAACAATGTTGATGAATCTAGAGATGAGACACCCTTTCCTCGTGAGGATGGTGATGAGGAGGATGAGAAGGAAGGACCTGATTTGACGAGAGAGTATGCTTCACCCCCCTTAGACGAAGAGCGTACGAGTCCCAAGTGTTGCTTCATTCAAGAGAGATTCCTTACCTTGATAACTTGTCGAGCATGCCGGATGTGAAAGCTCTCACAAGAGATTTTGATGAGATTCGGACAGCAATGTGGGATGAGTCTAGACCAACGGTCACTACTACAAAAAGGGCATTTGGCGGCAATTATTTAGTGACAATAAGTCAATTGCCGCTAATATATTCTATAAGCTAAAATATATGCGGCAAATAACCATTGGTCACTAAAAATTAACCTTTCACCGGCAATTAAAATAAATTGCCATTAAAAACTATTAATCTACTAACCGTGCATAATAAACAGCAATTTATAACCTTTTTTTTTTATAAACGCGCGTTCCCTCCCTGCCCAAAATAAAACTTTCCCTCCACAAAAATTAATCGATTCCCTCCAATCAGAAAAAATAGGAAAACATATTCCTTAATTGAAGGGGATACGAATCTCTTCTATTTTCCTACATTGAACTGGAATTTTTTTACAGAGTTTACATATGGGTTTGGGCGAGTTTTGATGTTTCGTTGAACTGGATAACTTGTTCTTCCCCGGCCGGAATCGAAGAATCACAGAATAGTAGAATAGCAGGTCTCCGGCCAAATTAACGATTCTCCAGCCAGTTTCTTCCCCAGATAACTGCTCTTCTTCCCCAGGTATTTTTATTTTTTCACCCAGCAGACGCGATTGTGCTGCTCGATTATGATTGTGCTGCTCGATTAGGATTGTGCTGCTCGATTATGCTCGATTATGCGAGTCTTTTGTGATATCCGATTGCTGTAAATTGACGTGCGATGATTGTGTTTATTCCTCCTCTGTTCTTTGACTATTTTATGATTTTGTTCCTCTGTTTTCTGCTCTTCTTGTAATTATTCAGAAATTTTGTAAGTGTCGCTGATACATATTGATGTTTTCATTGAATCTACCACTAGTCGAGATATGAATTTCTCTATATGTTGTCTGTTATTCTCGACATTGTTCATAATTTTTAAGTGTCGTCGATGCATATTGATGTTTTCATTGAATCTGCCATTAGTCGAGATGTATTCCTCAATATATTTTCTGTTATACTTATCATGGTGAGCCTTTAAAAGGATGGAGAGTTGTTTCTTGTGGAGCTTGTGATTCAGTTTTAGGACAATGAGCAGGAGATTCCGAAATGCTACTGCTTTACATGACAAATGCATGCAATGTAGATATCAGTCCCACTTTTATCAGCTAGAGATGAGGTACTTTGTATAGTTTAGACATAGAAGCTGGTAGTTTGGCCTTAGTATTGGATCTGAAGAATTGTCAAGATATATTTCTAGTCTTCTTGAGGAAAATAGAGCCAACCAAGTGGTGAAAGTACCTGTAAGTTTCTAGTTTAGGATTGCAGAATAGATGAAATTGATAACCGTAAATAGACTAGACTTAGTTTGACATATGATTGATTGTTCTGAATTCTGATGTATGTGTACATATGGAGGCTTGATCTTTTACTGGCTAGTACTACTATTTGCTGCTATAGTTGGCCTAATGTTACTAGCCTACTTTAAGCAATGCCTGCATTGATCCCAAATTGTTTGTTGTACAATAATCTTTGAGTTATGGAATTACATACAAATAGGATGGTTATTTTACTTATTTTGAATAATTCCCTCTTTTTACTAACGAACTTTTAGCTATTGCGGTAAGTGTAGTAAAGAAAAGAATATCTTGAACGTAATGGACAATCCTAGAAATAAAAGATGGATGCATTGCGATAGAGTAAGTAAGGAATATTTGGATGGAGTAGAAGATTTTATAAACCATGCCTTTTCTATAAAACAAGATGGGGAACAAATTCTATGTCTTTATATGAAGTGTGTGCTTACCCATCAAGTTAATCGGGCTACAGCATATGATCATCTTGTGATTAATGGTATTATGCCATCATATGATACTTGGTTTTGTCATGGTGAGCATTTAAAGGGGTCATCAAGCAATGCTCAAACAAATGATCGAAGCCAATCAACTCTAAGGGGCGATGATATGACAGGAATGATACATGATGCCTTTGGAGGCTTTACAGAGTTCATTAGTGAAAGTGGTGATGTAGATCATAACTTACAAGAGAGTATTGCTCGTCCATCTGGAAATCAACCTCATGTAGAGGTGGATAAGTTTGAACGAGTCATGAAGGAGGCAAATGAAGAACTATATCCAGGATGTAAAAAGTTTAGCAAACTGTCCTTTTTGCTGCATATGTATCGTACAAAGTGCATGTTCAAATGGTCAAATGAATATTTTAATGCTTTGCTTGGACTATTGAAGGATGCGATGCCTGAAGGGGAAAAATTGCCTCCTTCTTTCTATGAGACCAAAAAGATAGTTGAAGGCTTGGGCTTAAAGTATGAAAAAATCCATGCTTGTCCCAACGATTGCATGCTTTTTAGGAAAGAGTTTGCTAATAAGAATATCAATGAATGCAAAGTTTGTGGGGCTTCTAGATGGAAAAATGATGCTAGAAAAATTTCAGCCAAGGTCCTAAGGTATTTTCTTTTAAAACTGAGGCTACAGATATTGTTTATGTCATCAGAAACTTCCAAAGCAATGCGATGGCATCATGAAGAGCGCAACAAAGATGGAGTTCTATGA
>MU777909.1:76997-94993 GCA_026770625.1 Nicotiana glauca
GCCTGCCTTGTGAATCCTGTTGAGATCTTTGCATGTTTTGGCTTCTGAGCTGTTCTATTAGGGTGCTGCATTGAGATTTCCTGCCAAAAAAAAAACATGTCAGTTCTTCTGCCTAATGGATCTGCAAAAAATCAGTAATGGATCTGCCTTGATATTTGCCTGATTCGTTGTATGTTCTGTTGGTCTACGCGAGTGCAGTGGATTTTTTATGCACGATCCATTACTTCCACACGTCTGCTTACTGATTTTTGCTACACGTCTGCTTACTAATTTTTGAAGAAAGCACTTCCAAAATTAGTTCTCCTCAAACTATATAAGTTAGAAATGCCTTGTTCTTTGTACAACCTTTAGATCACCAACCAGGAGAGAAGAACTGATCTGCAGTTGATATTCTTTTCCAACTCCTTTCCAAATTTAATTTCAACGAAATATATCAGTAGTAAAATTCTTTAGTACTTTTGCAATTGTGTAACAGGTTATGCTTGTTTAGCCGTAGTTTGTTGTTATCATGTTAACCATGCAGTGTACCTCTCTATGAAATTGCTAGCGCCTGTTAGTTACGTAAAAGTATCCAAAATGCCACCGTGCAGTCAACCTTCTGTCGCACCATTTGTTAGGAGTACCTAAGAATTCTAACTCACGATTGGAAAAGGTTGCAATTACAGCATTTGGTTGAGCTATTGAGTACATAATACTCTTTATTAGTAGCACTTTTGGCTTGTCACCTAAACAAAGCCTTTGTGCCTTGAGAAGTATAATATCTGTGGACCTGTTTTATTCAGCATTCAATTGTGGTTTCAAATTGAATCTGGAAGCCTGTTCTGCTGCTGATATATAAAGTCTTCAATCAGTGTGTTGTTGCACAACTAATATTGTGGAAATACTTTCAGAATCTGCTAAAGCAAACATATCTCCTACTGGCCCTAACTCAGACTCTTCAACCCAATCAGAAAGGCCGAGTAGTAATGGAGATTGACTGTTTTTAGCTGACTTTTTTTGCACTTTATGGTTATTCTGCTTGATGGTTGTTGTTCTGTTAATAGCAATGCTCTTTTTGTTTATGAATCGTGACAGTGATGGAATTTTGAAGATGTTTTTCCGCATTGTATTTTATCTTCTGATACAATTATTTTATTATTTCAGGTCATACAGTTTGATGCTCGATAATTCAGCTGGTGGAAGATTTCATAATGATGAAAAGTTGCGAAAATCGTTTGAAGACTATCATTCGTTTGGATTAGTTATATAATGACATTAGCTATTTAGTTCAAACAATATTAGTTTAGTTATTGTGACATCAATATTTTTGATTGGTGCTTCCTTTAATTTGTTAAGATTTAATCAGATATATATATTTTTTTAATTAATATTAATTTAATTACTTATTTGGGTCATATTTTGGATAAATGTAGTAACTATTATTAATGGTGGCTACAATATTGCTATTAGCGCTTGTGACTTTTAGCGCTAATTTAGTTGGATATACCAGCTATATAAATGGACGATAAATGGGCAAATTAAGATGTTTTTCAAGGGATATTGCAGTTGTTATAATTGCTGTAAAATAATTGCCGTTAAAAATATTGACTTTTAGAGACAATTTAGTTAATCATATTAGCCACTAAAATGGCAAACTAATATATCTTCAGAAGGGATACTATAGCCATTTTAATTGCCACAAAATAATTATCGTTAAAGATGCGAACATTTAGCGGCAATTATGTTGAATTTAGAGGCTATAAAAATGGATGCTAAAGAAGTATAATTATTCGATTTAGTAGCCATAATAATTGCCATTAATGATGTGAACTTTTAGCGAAAATTATTTTGAATTTAGTAGCTATAAAAAATGGTTGCTAAAGCTGTATAATTAGCCGTTATAGATTATATTTAGTAGCCATTATAATTGCCGCAAATAATTGCCGTTAAAGATGATAATCTTTAGCGGCAATAAACCATACCATTTATCAGCTTTTGTGACAATAGCCGCTAAAGGCTTTAGCGACCCCAACATCAGCGGCTAAACACCAATGGCCGGTAAAAGCTATAGCAGCTATTGTTATTGCCGCTAAAACCGTTTTTAATTTCCGCTAAACACCCTTTTTGTTGTAGTGGGTGCTGGCAAAGGGGCATGCTTTTTCCTGATAAAGCGCGCCTAAGCAGGGCTTGTAAAATACACAACGTAAAAGAGTGTCGTGAGATGACGGTATGGGAGTCAAGTTCGATTGTATACAAGGTTGTTTGTCGTAGGTGGTTTTGGCCATGTCATTGGATATTGCGTGCGAGCAAGAAGAAGACAGGTCTGTGGAAAGTGGGTATATACATACCCACCCACACATGCGAAATGGACACATTCAACGGGAATCACTTCAACTTGGATATTGACTTGATTTTTCTTGTTCTTATTCCACACATCGAAGCGTCCATAAGGTATAAAATGAAAGAGAGCATTACAGCAGTCCACCGGGAATATGGCCATACCATTACTAAAAGAAAGACATGTCTCGGGCGCAAATGAGCATTTGAAATAGTCTATGGTAACTGGGATAAGTCATTTGCAGATCTGCCTAGGTATATGGCTGCACTGTAGGAGTTTAACCCCGGAACGGTTGTTGAATGGAAGCTTGAGCGGAGTCCGGGTAAACCAGAATATATATTCAATTACGTGTTATGGGCGTTTAAACCAGCAATTGATGGTTTTTCGCATTGTCGGTCCGTAATATCCATAGACGGCACTCATGTCTATGGAAAGTACGATATCAAGCTGTTGATAGCCATGGCAGTAGATGGTAATGGACAGACATTTCCTCTAGCTTTTTCTATTTGTGCCAATGAAAGCCAAGAGACGTGAACGCTGTTTTTGAACCATTTGAAAGAGCACGTTGTCAAACAGTGTTCCGTTATTTGTCTAATATTTGATCGGCACGATGATATCTTAAGTTCTGTGGAGAACTTGCCTGCATGGAAAAAACCTTATGCCTACCATCGTTACTGTGTTAGGCACTTTAAAGCTAATTTCCAGAAGGCATATCCCAATAAGGATCTGCATGATTTGATGTGGATGGCAGCAACAGACCACCAACAACATAAATTTCGGAGGCACATGGAATATATCAGGAAAGAAGATGAGGCAGCCTATCGTTGGTTAATACGACATGACCCTAAAAAGTGGACTTTGTATGCGGATAGTGGCAGACGATGGGGAACTCTGACTACAAATGTGTCAGAGTATTTCAACGGGTTATTGAAGTCGGCAAGAGGATTGCCTGTCACAACCATAGTGCGGATGTCGTTCAAGCAGATGACGGAGAGGTTTGTTGAAAGGTCTGCAGCTGCAACGTCATTGATGGAAAGGGGTGTTGAATCTATGCTAGTGCCAATGAAGGGATTTGAGAAATACAGACGGTGAGCGCATTGGCATTCATTTTTGCAGTATGATAACGAAAGAAATATTTTTGAAGTTCGCACCACTATCCATCAAAATTGGGATAATAATGTACATACTGTAAATAAATCTACAAGGTTATACTCTTGTGAGAAATGGTCCATCTACCACATTGCCTTGCTCGCATGCCATCAAGTGCTTTCAACAAGTTGGTTTAGGTGCAACCAACTATGTTGATCAACAATATAGTGTTGCGAAGTACCTAAACACATATAGTGGGCAGTTGCAGCCAGTGGCTGCTGAGCATTATTGGCCGCCTGAATCATTTAAAATGTTGTGTAACAAGTCTCATTTGCATTGAATACAGGTGAAGAAGAGAACGCATATACGGAACCAAATGGATGTTAGTGATACCGTTTATGTGTGCAGATGTGGTATATGCTCGCAAACAGGATACGACCGTCGAAAATATTCTTTGGGTGGCAATTGTAATCAACTCGTCATGGGTGTTCTTCTGTTGTGCCTAACTATCAATGAGTTTATGTTGTAATATTTATTTGTTTTGTTTATGTTACAAGATTTATAAAATAAAATTATGTTTGTTAATTATGAGTTGAATTTTTCAATTTTAGTTTTTTAATGATAGTTAAAAAAAACTATATATTCGGAAGAACTCGAAACAATATTGAAATTTCATAAATCTGATTAATTTATATATGTGTGTTGTCTTGTCGAACTGAAAAAGATGCCCAACTGACATAAAGTTGTTTCGTACCCATCAGAACATTTAACATGCAAAACATAGCGCGAGTAAACACTACGTTATGTCTATATATAGCGCGGTTAAATAATATGTTATGACTATGTGCTGTCTTGTCAAACTGAAAAAGCTGCCCAACTGACATAAAGTTATTTCGTACCCGTCAGAACATTTAACACGCAAAGCATAGCGCGGGTAAATACTACGTTATGTCTATATATAACGCGGTTAAATACTACGTTATGACTATGTGTTGTCTTGTCGAACTGAAAAAGCTGCCCAACTGACATAAAGTTATTTCGTACCCGTCAGAACATTCAACACGCAAAGCATAGCGTGATTAAATACTACGTTATGTCTATGTGTTGTCGTGTCGAACAGAAAAAGCTGCCCAACTGACATAAAACTGTTTTGTACCCGTCAGAACATTTAACACGCAAAGCATAGCGTGGTTAAATATTACGCTATATCTATATATAACGCGGTTAAATACTACGTTATGTGTGTTTTCTTGCCTATAAATGATGAGCTCATTCTACTTTTTTTTGCGCTTAAAAATAACTAATAGCAAATCTTTCAAGAAAAGCAAGTTTTTTTAACATAAAAATGTCTCAACCTCTTTATGTACTAAGGTGCAAGTGCGGAAAAAAATACCAGATGCAAAGTTATTGGGATAATGGTGAAGCTGGACGCCGCTACTGGAAATGTTTGAACAAGTTTTATAAGGTTCCCGATGAACCTATTTGCGATTTTGAGGTATGGATTGTGTGACGACCCGACCCGTCGTCTCATATGTTACTGCTCCATTTTCTCCATTTATTGCTTCTTTATGTTTCGTTATCGGTATGTGGTGTGTGAGAGTTGATTTGGATTGGTTTTGATAAGAAAGGAGACACTTAGTCTCTTTAAGGAAGGCTTAAGTTAGAAAAGTCAACCGGACGTTGACTTATGAGTTATAGGACTTGGATGTGATCTCTGGTGATTCGGTTAGCTTCGGGAGGTGATTTGTGACTTAGGAGTGCGATCAGAATTGATTTTAGAGGTCCGGTGTAGAATTAGGCTTCAAATTGGCGAAGTTAGTATTTTGGCGAATACCGGTTGATAGGTTAGATTTTGATCCGAGGTTCGGAATGGAATTCCGAGAGTTGCTGTAGCTTCGATATGTGATTTGTGATGTGTGTGCAAAATTTCAGGTCATTCGGACGTCGTCTGGTTGGGTTTTTGATCGAATGCGTGTTTCAGAAATTTTTAAAGAACTTAGGCTTGAATCTGATGACAATTGATGATTTTAGTGTTGTTTGATGTGTTGTGATGATTGGAACAAGTTTGGATAATGTTTTAAGACATGTTGATGCTTTTGGTTGAGGTCCCGGGGGCCTCGGGGTGGTTTCGGAGGGTCAATCGGACCATTTTTGGACTTGAGATTGTAGGTTTCAGTTGTTGGTGTTGCAGAAAAATATTGTTCATCGCGTTCGCGTGGGGTGAGTCGCGAACGCGTAGAGTAAAATCTGAGGGCAAGAAAATTTGGCCTATGCGTTCGCATCAGTGGTCACGCGATCGCGTAGGGGAAGTGGGTCAGCCATCGCGTTCGAATCTCGTGTGATAATCTTGGGTTGAGGTATTGTGGTGCTACAGCAAGGAGGAATACCAAGTTGATGATGAATCAGAGGGGAAGTTTGATAAATGGAATAGGTTGATAGTAGACTGAGTCGGTATGGTAAGGGTATGGTTAATTCTTCGTATGTGTTCGAGGTAATGAGCCTTATAGGCATTTTGCAGCAATGCTCTTGAGTTTTGGTAGCTTGCTTAGCTTGGTTTGGGTAGAAGGATTCAGTCCTGGAAGTTTAGCTTGTGCACATGAAATTGGGGGTGAGAGTCCTTGTTTGGTTTTTACCGTGGTTTGGAGATGAATATATTTTCTATGGGTATGCGAAGCATGAAATGTGTAATGATTCTTCTTCTAGATGGGATTGACGGAAGGTCTTGGCTAGATGAGTTACAGTTCAGTTCTGAAAAGAAGTTCATAAAATTCTTAGGCAACGGGTAGCCTCAGGTAATCAAGAAAATGGTACTGCTAATTGGAAGTAATTTGACGAGAGTATATGTCTCGGAAGAAGGGTAATGTGATTAAACTGATGATACTTCAGTAGTATTGCAGCACTTTCTTGCTAGATCGACTCCTGATATCTGAGTTTATTTGATGGCACAGGGGAATTTTAGAATATCTTTCGTGTAATGATTGGGTACTCGAGGTGTGATGTGTATTCATATTGCGGAATTGGGGATTAGGTACAGTGATTCGTGTGCTATATGGAGTTGGAGACTGGGAGTTCTCAGGTACAGACTATGTAGTGGTTGTGGATCGTGTGTATTGGTACCGTTAGCGGCTATTAGGATTTGGAGGCCCGAGTGGATCTTTCTTTGCTTGGTATATTAGATTTTGGATATGATATTGGGGTGTAGACTGGTTGTCTTAGTGTTGGGTTATTCTAGACTATTGTGCTATGGGCTATGTCGGAAAATGCCACAGGTTGCATGGCGAAGTGCATCGGATCATGTTCTAGCAGAGTGGTTTGTATTCCAAAGACCAACGGATGGTTGGGAAGGATTGCTTTTCTTAATTGGTCCTTCGTGGCGGATGTCAGTGCAAAGGTTTCTACCATTGATTCAGTTCCGGTATTGAGAGACTTTTTTGGATGCATTTCTTGTGGCCGGGCATGTTGTCGGGCGAGATTGTTGATTGCGGTATTTATTTGGTATCGGGCACCGTATCGTACGGCTCCGGCAGGAGTTATAGTAGTGGAAGGAGCAGCTTCAGGCTTCTTGATATTGAGTTCGTTGGCAGGCCGAGGTGGCTACGTATTTAGCTTGAGTTAGCTTGGTTGGCCCCGAGCTGTATTGTTGAGGGATAAGTTGATTCGATTGTTATTGAGCTTATTAGTGATCTAAGGAGATATGTGAGTTGCTTTTCTGTGCTGTGAGACGTTATGATTTGTTGGATATGGGTACATGTGGTGCGATTCTATTAAGGATTCAGAAAGGAAGTCGAGCGGGAAGAGTAATTGAGTGTTGCTCGGTGTATGGAGTATTGGTTATGGCCTATCGGGTTGCGTGTCACGTGTTATTTGTTTCACTGTGGGTGTAATGGATTGCTTGGTTTCAGACATCAATTTGTTTGTGGCTGTCTATTTTGAGCATGATGACTTGAGGTGCTTCATGTGTAATAGTGTTTGGATAGGATCGCGCATTGTGGCGGGGCCACGTGAAGTTATAACCTTTCGAGGAGGATTCAGGTACTCTATTTCTATGATGTGAGACGGGGTCTCAGCTTTGTGTTGTAACAGTATTGATGAGCTTGAGGTACAACTCTTCCGTTTGAGTCATTTGTCCTGATTTGAATATGTTCAGACCATTCCTTAATGGTGCGTGCATTATGCAAGTTGTGGCTTAAGCCTGTATTGAGGTGTCATATCACCAGGGTGGTGTGTTGAATTCAAGGTGATCGTTGGAGTCATTAATGAATGCGAACATATGTGATTTCAGCTTGTTAGAGGTTTAATATCAAGGTTCGGCCCGGGAATCGGTTGTGGTATTAGTCAAAATGGGAGTGGCTTCATGTATGGGTGATCTGAGGAATGGTTACGGTTTATCGCGTGTTTTATTTATCGTTGGCAGTATATGAAAGTGATGGAATAAGACTTTAGCTAATAAGAGGTTTTCTATCGATATTTGGTTATTGTGGGCAACTGCTGTGAATAAATGCAATTATTTCGAGTGTTTGGATTATGTGGTATATTGTATGGATTCACCGGAGGTTACAGGTATGGGTTATTATGGCTAGTTCGGGCTTATTCTGAGTATAGATGTAAGGTTCTGATCTTGTGTATGATTTCGGAAAGTGCAATGTGGTTCTACGGTTGATGGTTTAGATGGACTGTGAAATTTCAGCTATATTGTGCTATCGGATCTATGTGAGATAGGGTGATATGGGATCACCCCGGGTATATGCTTGGTAAGGTCATTCAGCTATTGGTTGGCTTCTAGGACAACTCTGGGTACGCTCGAGGACGAGCGTTTGTTTAAGTTGGGGAGGATGTGACGACCCGACCCGTCGTCTCATGTGTTACTGCTCCCTTTTCCCCATTTATTGCTTCTTCATGTTTCGTTATCGGTATGTGGTGTGTGAGAGTTGATTTGGATTGGTTTTGATAAGAAAGGAGACACTTAGTCTCTTTAAGGAAGGCTTAAGTTGGAAAAGTCACCCGGATATTGACTTATGAGTTATAGGGCTCGGATGTGATCTCCGGTGATTCGGTTAGCTTCGAGAGGTGATTTGTGACTTAGGAGTGCGATCAGAATTGATTTTGGAGGTCCGGTGTAGAATTTGGCTTGAATTGGTGAAGTTAGTATTTTAGCGAATTCCGGTTGATAGGTGAGATTTTGATTTGAGGGTCGGAATGGAATTACGAGAGTTGTTGTAGCTTCGATATGTGATTTGTGATGTGTGTGCAAAATTGCAGGTCATTCGGACGTCGTCTGGTTGGGTTTTTGATCGAATGCGTGTTTCGGAAGTTTTTAAAGAACTTAGGCTTGAATCCGATGAGAATTGATGATTTTAGTGTTGTTTGATGTGTTGTGATGATTGGAACAAGTTTGGATAATGTTTTAAGACATGTTGGTGCTTTTGGTTGAGGTCCCGGGGGCCTCGGGGTGGTTTCGGAGGGTCAATCGGACCATTTTTGGACTTGAGATTGCAGGTTTCAGCTGTTGGTGTTGCAGAAAAATATTGTTCATCGCGTTCGCGTGGGGTGAGTCGCGAACGCGTAGAATAAATCTGAGGGCAAGGAAATTTGACCTATGCGTTCGCATCAGTGGTCACGCGATCACGTAGGGGAAGTGGGTCAGCCATCGCGTTCGCGTGTGAGGGGTTCGCGATCGTGTAGCATTAGTTGGTAGTGCATTGCGTTCGCAGGGCTCTAATCGCGTTCGTGTAGAGTTATTTTGAGAGGCTGGATTTTTCTGTTACGCGATCGCGGGGCCTAGGTCGCGATCGCGTAGAAGGAAATGCAGGAGTTGGGCAGTAAGTTTATAAACATTTCATCCGCGAGTTTTAGTCATTTTTCCTCCATTGTTGAGTATTTTGAGAGCTCTTTGGGACAAATTGAAGAGGGATTCAAGGAGGATTGATTGGAGGTAAATTCCTTGGCCTAAATACACGAGATTTTTGATAGATTTAACATGAAAATTGGTTGAAATTCTTCAAAAGGGGTAAAGCTAGGGCTTGAGTTTTTGATATTTTAAAATTGGGATTTGATAGGTCATTTGAGCTCGGATTTGGGAGTTCTTGGTATGTATGAACTCGTGGCGAAACGAGAAATTCGGTAATGTGAGTTTTGTAATTTTTCGATAAGCGGGCCCGGGGCTCGGGTTTTGCTAGTTTCGAGGTTCTTGATATTTTTCAATTATCTTCGATTGTGTATTGTTCCCTTAGCATATTGTGATGTATTCGCTCTGATTTTGGTTAGATACGACGCGCGTGGAGGCCAGTTTGAGGGGAAAAGGCGTCGCGGGCTAGAGATTTCACCGGTTCGAGGTGAGTAATACTTGTAAATGATATCCTGAGAATTTGAAACCCCGGATTTGCACATCATAGTGCTGTATTGAGGTGACTTGCACGCCGGATATGAGCATGGGGTAGAGCATCATTGGGGATCGTGACTTGGTCCGTCCCGGTTGTTGATTTTATCGTGTATTTGACTGAAACTACTTGTCATCATCATAATTTGGGTTGATTGCCATGTTTTGGCTTCGTGCCAACTATGTGAATCCTTCAGGGATTGATATCACTGATTTTGCATTACTTTGCATATTATTTGATCTCGGTCCAGAGTTTTAATACTGTTTTGCAAACTCAACCATTTTTCTAAGATTTAAAAACTTAAAAAATATTTTATTGACGTTTTGAGCTGAGAACTATCATTTTAATATTGCCCAAGTGGTCTATGTGCATTTCTGGACTGAGCATGGATCGGGCTGCGCGCCGCAACAGCGTTATAGTGATTTCTGGATATAAGGATGGCTCGGGTTGCACGCCGCAGCGGTGTTATATTGATATTGCGCTTGGGCTGTAGGAGCCCCTCCGGAGTCTGAACCCCCACAGTGAGCGCGGGTATCCAAATGGATCGGGCTGCGCGCCGCAGCGATTATATGCATTGCATTCATGCATTGATTCCTATTTGTACTACGTGTCATGACATTCAGCACTCTCATTTCATTGGCATCCATGCTACTTCTTGTACTGTTTACCAGATACCCTGGTGTTAATTGTTAGTGGAGTGTTGTGCCCGAGGGGCTGACTTATGTGTTGATTTGCACTATCTGTTTTCGTATTCATTTGCTTAACTGTTGGAAAGAATATTTTCAAAGGAAGTTTTAACTGAACCCAGATATTTTCTAAAGGGTTTTCATGGTTTTACTGTTTTCTCAAAGATTTGCACTGCCCTATATAGCATGATGGAGTGCTTTACGTGTTTTCTTACTGCTCAGTTATTATTTAATTTTATTGCTCACTTAGTTGGAGTACTCACTTTACTCTCTGCACCTCGCGTGCAATTGCAGGTATTATTCACCCGATAGCAGGTTATTAGCTGATTGAAGGTATTACTATGGTAGCTGAGCAAGGTGACCACCAGCGTTCGCGGCATCGGGTTTCTTCTTCTTGATTTCCATATTTTATTCTATGCATTACAGACTTTGTAGTTGTATTAAAAATCTTTCTAGATGCTCGTGACTTGTGACATCCCGGTCGGGTTGTGTTGGGTTGTAAATATTTAGTATTATTGACATTAAGTTGTATTTACCTAATCATTTATGTTTAATAATTTTAAAAGAGGCGTTGTTGTTCTATTGGCTGGCCTTGTCCTCACGAGAGGCGCCATCACGACCGGGTTGAGAATCGGGCCGTGACAGTTTGATGAACCCTGTCATCAGGAATACAACAAAGAATTGTTGAACGATCTTAATGATTTGTGTTTAAAATAGTGGGAACGTGAAAAAGAACATAAAAGAGAGATTGTGGAGTTGAAAGCGAAACTTAAAGAGGTAGAAGAAGAAAAAAATAAGTTGTTAGAATAATTTAAGTGGTTGGAGCAGAGAATATGGGCGACAGAGACTAAATGTATGTGTTTAGTGTATCACTTTATCTTTATGTTTTCTGTGTCGTGTATTTTTATTAGTTCTACTGAATTTTAATTATGTTAAGTTGCTATATTTGTGTTTGTGTTGTGGTATTAAACTAAAGTAGTTGTAATGAACTTTATTTTCATTGATTGTAATGGAATTTAAGTTTTAATTCTTGTGTTTGTGTTGTAGTACGAAACTAGTTAATTAACTGAGAAATAAAAAAGTAATGCACATATTATATAAAAGTTGTTGTTAATGTATATACAAAAATATTATTTACATCAAATACAAAAAAAAGAATAAAATCAATGTGTTCGGGAACAAGACCCCTCCAAATAGAAGAAGCAACAACAACCTCGTACACCGAGTAATATGTACCTCCTCTGTATCGTCAGTGATATCGGGGTGGAGTACCTCCAGGTACTGTCTAATAGGGGTCAAAGTCAACAGACTGGCACCCGACGATGCAGTCTCATCCTGTGACCTGAAAATCGTGAGCTGCTGCAGCATGTCCAAATAATCATCACGCGACATAGATGTCATAGCAATAGGCAATGAAACGGCCATGCCATCAACGGGCAGGACATATAAACCTCAACGTCCTGCAGCGTGATGGTAGCCTCGCCAACAGACAGGTGAAAAGTGTGCGTCTCCGGTCGCCACCGCTCAATCAACGCCGTGATCAAAGCCCAGCCAACCTGTATCCGCCCGATCTCAATAATCCTATAGAAATCTCGTATCCTGGAGGCGATGGACTACACACTCGTGGAGATCTCTGGGCCACAAAAAGTCCCACAGGTCGTCCACTCTCCTAGCACGGAGAGTCTAAGACAGTAACTCTCCCTCCCATATATGGGCGGACCTATGATCGCCCTGAAGCACTAATAGCTCACGAGAGTACGAGTCGGGATGTATAGGCGCGTCCATATCGTCAACTGTAAATTAAGCAACATTAATTGTATATTTATTATTTAATTGTATAAAGTATATATAACTATTGGGTTTCAGGCTCGATATTTGAGGCCCAGTAGCACCAAATTATCATGAATATTTATGTGTGTCAAATTCAATATTTTGGTAATTTTTTGTGTGTTTGTTTTATAATTTAAATTTTTAATTATTTAATTGTACAAAATATATATACCTATTGGGTTTCAGGCTCTATATTTGAGGCCCAGTAGCACCAAACTATCATGAATATTTATGTGTGTCAAATTCAATTTTTTAATAATTTTGTGTGTGTTTGTTTTATAATTTAAATTCTTAATTTTTAATTATTTAATTGTACAAAATATATATACCTATTGGGTTCCACGCTCGATATTTGAGGCCCAATAGCACCAAACTATCATGAATATTTATGTTTGTCAAATTCAAAAGTTTTGATAATTTTGTGTGTGTTTGTTTTATAATTTAAATTCTTAATTTTTAATTATTTAATTGTATAAAATATATATACCTATTGGGTTCCAGGCTCGATATTTGAGGCCCAGTAGCACCAAACTATCATGAATAATTATGTGTGTCAAATTCAATATTTTAATTATTTAATTGTACAAAGTATATATTTTTATCTACCAGTATAAGAAATACTTAAACTACAGGGATTCTACGCTAAAATACTATACAGTTTACTACGCTAAAAGTTTCTACATTTTATTACGCTAATAAATAAACTAAATATAAATAATAAATATATTTTAATTACATAACATTCACAAAAATACATCTAACATACTAGTTTCGCAAATAAAACACAAAACGACATGGAAACACTAATATCTAAATTCGGATATTAACATAAAAAATTAAATCTCAATTTTACATTTTTTTAGAACACTAATATCTAAGTTCGGATAAATATAACATACTAGTTTCGCAAATAAAATACAAAACGACATGGAAACACATTCAATCAACTAATATACATTATTATACAAGTTTCGACATAAAATAAATTGAAATACCTCGATGTAGTATTTTGTGTGAAAATTTGAAGACGAAGGAGTTAAACCACAATAATACAATGCTCTACTACGATGTGGGACCTACGTTCTTAACCTTTTGTGTGACGGGAGGGGCCCACACTTTTTTTTTTTAAAAACGAGCAGGGGGGACCAGAAGCAGTAGAGGTTAAAAAAAATGGGGGAAAGGATTCTGGTCGGGGAAGACGACGAAGGGCAATATTTAATTAGTGTTATAGCATTTTTCTTTCATACGCTATATATATATAGCGTAAAATAAGAAGACGTTATAGATATCAATCAAATCGACAACATATATAACGTGCAAATACAAAACGTTATATCTTAACGGCAAAAGTTACTGTTAAGGTATAGTATTTTTATTTGCACGATATATATAGAAAGGTATTTTTTTAATATTTATTAACGTAATTTGAGTCAAAAAATACATTATTTAGGTTCCGGACTCCTACTTCAGGCTCTTGTCACTTTTTGGTTTCTCATTTCTTTCTTTACCAAAAGAATTCTAGCTTTTGTTTTTGTCGATAATGTCTGCCGCGTCAGTTAGGGTCTGGACGATTGGGCAGTGGCCATTGGACATTCACAGCCTCTAATTTTCTTTTTGCTTATATAATTTTGTTCTACTTAGATAATGATAGTAAGTGCTCTATTTTTCCAATAAGGTTGTAAATTACTGATAGTGATGTGTGTTTCCGTTCCAAGATCGAACTAATTATATATCTATCTATATTATATTAAAAGTAGGAATCCTTTAATTGAAAAGTTAAATTACCTTAATGACCTTCTAAAACTAGATATTCTATTTAAATACGAAAATTTTTATTTTGTGACTCACATTCCACGTTATACTTATGTGAGGCCCTTGGTTACTTGACAAGTGGATTCATGGGTCCCATTTATTTACTTTGAAGATAAAACTAAAAAAGGCAATTTAAAAGTCATTTATTATGCCTAAGTAAAGACAAAAATAAATATTAACATATTAATCATAATGGAAAGAAAATATATGCATTTAAGCAAAGCCTTATGATCGGTACATAAATTTTTCTTTAATTCTGTTCAAGAAGAAAAGCCAAATAACTTTCTGCTCAAAGAACTGATATGGAGGATTTACATGCTGATTAAGATATGAACTTTAAGCAACCAAGTAAGATTTTAATATTTTGAAATTCTAATTCAATTACGTAATTTTTTTTAGTCTGCTTATTATTTTAGAGAATGATAAAACTTAATCTTATATATTTGTTGTTACTTATATGTAAATATCTCACTTTATTGTTGTAGATCATAATGACGTTAATGCTCAAGATATTAACATCAACGACAACTTTGTTTTTAAGATTGGGATGAAATTTTATTCTGAAGAAGAATCATATGAAGCTTATAATTCCTATGCTGTAGCAAAAGGTTTTGAGGTTCGAAAAGGTGCAAAAACTTATAATAGAAAGAAAGAATTAACTAGGTGTTTATTTCTTTGTTCTTGCAAAGGGCAATCCTCATTGAGTTCTGATTATCAAGAAAAAAAACGTCAAAGGTTGGAATATAGATGTGGTTGTATGGCTCGCATAAAGTTTAAGATTTCAAATGGGATATGAAAAGTATTTGTATTTTCTGATGAGCATAACCACCCGATGGTAAAGGAAAATTTGAGGCATTTCATATCGTCTGGCCGAAGGCTTACAGATACTACTAAAGACATTCTTAGTTCTATGGTAGATGCTGGTATTCACACTAAAAAAGTTATTCGATAACTTCAAAATGAAGCAGGTGGTATTGAAAATGCTAGATTCATTGAACAAGATGCTCACAATTTTATGCAAGCACGTAAGAGAAGTATGATTAATTGTGGAGATGCTCAAACTCTTTTGAATCATTTTATGCATATGCAATCAGAGGACTCAAATTTTTTTTACTCTTTTCAATTAGATGAAGATGGAAGAATGTGTAATTTTTTCTGGAGAGATAGTATATCTAAGTTGCACTATGAGTTTTTGGGGATGTGATAATTTTTGACACTACATATCGTACAAATAGATATGGCATGATTTGTGCTCCATTTGTGGGTGTGAATAATCACTGGAAAAATATCTTTTTTGGATGTGCATTCTTAAGTGATGAAACAACTAGTTCATTTATTTGGCTATTCTACACATTTCTTAAGGCAATGGGAGGGAAAGCACCAAAAATTATTTTTACCGATCAAGCTCCTGCAATTGCGGCTGCCATTAAGAAAGTTTTTCCTAGTACTTGTCACCGTCTATGTGAATAGCATATTGATAAAAATACTCAAAAAAATATACCTTAACTTTATTGGGAACCGGGATTTAGAGAAAAATATTTTGATAAGCTCTTATGGAGGTGCAAGTCAGAGTCAGAGTTTGAGTCAGTATGGAAAGAAATGATTGAAGAATGGGAGTGTGGGAGCAATAGTTGGCTTCAAAGATTGTATGATTTGAAGGAAAAGTGGTGCCCTGCATTTAGTCGTTTCATTTTCTCTGCAGACATTAGATCAACTCAAAGGAGTGAGAGCACTCATAGGGTCTTTACTGAAATGGCTTGCAAGACGATGACTTTAACTGAATTTGTTAGTCATTATGAGTAACGAGCAACTGAAATGCGTGATATTGAGGCGACATAGGATTTTAAATGTCGAGGAACACCTAAACTTGCTATAGAAGATTATGGGATATTAAAACATGTTGCGAGTATCTACACAAGAACCATATTTACAAGATATCAACACGATTTTTTGCAAGGAACATCTAAGAAGGTGACCAAATTTGAAAATAATGGTACTTGTCGCACATATATAGTTCTTAGAGGGGAAGGAGGGCAAACTGAAACTGTTCAATTCAATTCATTTGACAATTCCATAAGTTGTAGTTGTCTTATGTTTGAATCCTTGGGTTGGTTATGTTGCCATTCACTAAAAGTGTTATTTTTTGACTTTGATTTTTCTTATATCCCTGTACAATATATTCTGAAAAGATGGACAAAGAATGCTAAACAAGGGAATGGATTTGATGAGTACAACAATAGGAAGAAATCCTCAACTTCATCTATGGTCATTCGCTTAAATGGTTTGATGAAAGAATCATTTGCTGTTATGACATTAGTTGCAAACAATACTGAATCTGAAGAAATTGCTAGAAAGTATTTGTATCAAGCAAGGGTTGAGATTACTAAACTCCAAAGTGAGTTATATGCAGAAGGTACTCATAAGAGTTATTCCAAAATTAGTACATCTACTAGTCCTTCAGGAACTAATGATTGAGTTTTCGATCCAATTAAGAAGAAAGGTAAAGGAAGTGGATATGGAAGAATAAAACTAAAACTTGAACAAAAAAAGAAGAGGGTACCACAAAAGACTTTAAAAGCTAGAGCAATGCAACAACATGAGCAACAATCCTTGGACTCAAGTCTTGAGGTTCAATCTCTAAACAATAAAATTTTAATTTTCTTAGTTTGTTTGTTGGTGGTCTTTATATTTTAATTTATTTATTGGTATTGATTTATTTTATTTTTTTTTAATTTCATTGATGCAGTTATACGAAGGATCCAATACTAGCTTTACCGAACTATTAACTCAGGCTTTTGCTAACCAATTCGGAGGTTGCATTGAGAACCAAAACTCATGCATCATCGGAAGAAATATTTGTTTCAATGATTCGGAGAATTAATTTTGTATCCTAATTAGTAATTGAGTTGGGACTGATGGTGATTGTAATTATTTGAACGATGGAGTTATTGGCTCCACGGATGGATTGAAATTATATTGTTTGAGAGAAGCTTGAAGAATGTTAGCAAATTACAATTTGATGAGTTAATAAATATTGATCGTTTTATTTTATTTTTTCTTATCTTACAATTCTGCAATTGTCCATCGTTGTTATACTAATAGGAGTTACTTTTCTAAACAAGTAATAATAACTTTTCTTACTTTTTGACATATTTAATTATTATTAAGATGATTATTTTTTCAAGCTCTTGTCAATTGATTTGGAGATTATTGTTCATTCGAAGACATCCGATAAAATTGAAACAATATAGAATAAAAATTAACAAAGTCCTTGCGGAAGAATCACACGCACAAATCGAGGAATGGTCTCAAAATATTTCTAGAAAAAAATTCTTAAACAAAGTTCTGTCTTCATACCAAATTTTTTTATTTTATAAATCAACATATTTTTTCAATTCAAGCATATGTTGTAGCTTCTGTAATATATGTGCCATTCATATGCCGATCAGAAGGCTTAGCTTTTAAATATGTACCGATCATAAGGCTTTGCTTAAATGCATATATTTTCTTTCCATTATGATTAGTATGTTAATGTTTATTTTTGTCTTTACTTAGGCATAATAAATAACTTTTAAATTGCCTTTTTTAGTTTTATCTTCAAAGTAAATAAATGGGACCCATGAATTCATTTGTCAAGTAATCAAGGGCCTCACGTAAGTATGACGTGGAATGTGAGACACGAAATAAACTTTCTCATATAAATACATACAAAGAATAAAAAGATCCCAACGCTTAGCAACAACCCCAAATGAAAAGGCCCAACAAATAACAAAGCGAGAAATTTAAAAATAGCCAGATTTACCACTGGTCGTTGAAAAATAGCCAAGTTTCAAAAGTCATCGAAATTTAGCCACTTTAAATCTGAGCGAAAACACTGTTCAAAAT
>MU777909.1:100940-127756 GCA_026770625.1 Nicotiana glauca
AATAGTGGCTATTTTTCATTGACTTTGTAAACGCTGGCTATTTTTCATTGACCAGTGTGAAAACTGGCTATACCATGATATCTTAACAATAACAAAACGGTAGCAGCTTCTTATTTTGCAGAATGCATCTCTGCGCTTGGAAGCATTAATTGAAACTCTTGGCAAGGCAGTGAAGAAACCAAGTGTTAATTAGCATTCCACATCAATTATGATCCAACGGTTTGTTGAATAAATAGTAAACGGTCAAACACCTTGAAGAAAAAGTTGGTTCAGGATGGTTCCTCTTGAATTCGTATTTCAATTTTCATGTTTGTGTCTAACTTAAGTCCCCCACATTTTTTGATAACCAACTCAACCTGCACATTTTTTGCACTTCCAATATAATGCGCCATGCTTCAATTAAGAATATCTAATAATAGTCAATTAAAGCATATACACTAAACCCCGAGGGGTAGCTCAACTGGTACTGGCTTGAGGACAAAGTCCCCAAGGACGCCAGTTCGAGCCCCCGCAGGGCCACTGGAGGCATTACAAACCGGCCGCGTCTCCAGGGCCCCGTGGAACTAACCGGGCACCCGCATTGAAACAGCGGGACCTGGTGGATATAGCTAGTCGGGTTCCCGAAGCGATGCCCGAAAATCACGGTTATAAAAAAAAAAAAAAAAGCATATACACTTTGATCCTGAAAATAGATAAGAACATCTAATAATAGTCAATTAAAGCATATATACTTTGATCCTGAATATAGATAAGAACATCTAGAGGAAAATTTAAACCAACTCAGGAAGAAATCAAAGAACATTGTTCGGCTAATAGATTCGCGTTTTGCAGTTTAAATTGTGATCTCTTGACTACCATCCGTTCCACTGGTTAATGATTAATGTAGGGAAAAAACTTTTTATTTTGTTATTATACTGTAAGGAAAATATTTCACGTAACCGAACAAGCACCATGACCATGCCAATACGCTCTCTCAACTTAATGAAGTACCACTGATCCTCTCTTCCACTATGGCTTTTATATTGTGATACAAACTAATCAAATCTGTGGGAATATTGAGCAGATTTGCAAAAGCAATGGCAATTTTGCACTTGGCATTACATGAAGAAAACAGACACTTCAACCATACTCTGAAATTGGAATTAGTGGTCCACTTGGAATTTATGTTCTTCTCTCATATAGTTCATCTAGGACTTTTTGCAGATTTTTCAAAAAAATGTCAAGTGAACAGCAAGTCTTTTGCAAATAAAGATGAAACAATTTGGTGAGGTAGATATAAAACTTTTCTTGCAGCGGCCAATGTAATATATTTTGGCATCAGATCAAATAGTCTCCCATAAAGATGTCAACTTCAGGGTGATGATTGAAGAAGAAGAAAGTGATAAAATCGGTTCTACTTTCTTTACTTTACTTATTATTTATTTACTGATGTTTTGTGATTTTTGAGATCTTATTTCTACAAATGCTAGGATAGGCATTACCTACGAAAATGAAACTTGAAATATTGACAGTGTGGATGTACTTAGCTTATGATCAAAAGTTAATTATAGACGTCGTGTCTATTATTATTATTTTGAAGAATTTGAAATGAATGCAAGGTTAATTGTTTTGCAACTTGATGGCACTAAAAGTTTTCTAATTCAAAATAGATATGCAGTGATATTATGTTTTAGGAAACAAATATGGTTTTATCTAAAGAAGACAACTTCAGAGCTAGGAATAGGAAAAAAAGAAATGGCAACAAAGCTGACCAATATGGAGAATTTTTCTATATCTCAAGAGATTGGGAAAACTAGAGAAGTAGCTTTAACAAATTGCTTGGGAAAAAAAAATCAATGTTTCCATTCAGTTGGCAAGAATTTTGGTAATGAGATACAATTCTGTGAAAAGAATTGTGGAAAAGGATAAAATCTCTGGTATCTTCGGAATAGTTGATACATAAGATATAGCCACACAAGTGATATGTGTCAACCATGCTCACGTGAAGTTTCATCAATATGATTCTTCAATCAATGCGTATCTTTGTTTATTCAATTGACGATTATGTTACATATTTGAATATCTTGTATTCCATTAGTTCTTAGGTTTATTTAAGCTACTACTGAAATAACATGTCATTATATTCATATAGCATGTAGGATAGTTTCTACGCTAATTTTTACGTAAACATGTGTCTTTGTTCAAAGTCTATGTTAATCTTTATCCAATTTTTTAAAAGCCAGTTTCATATTTTTTTCCTAAGAATCTAACTCCCGTGTACCTTTCAATGGTTTCTTCCAATATTTTGATAAGTTAACTATTTTCTGTGTATGTGACGCTGCTTAGTATGTCTGATTTATTAGATATTGGTTCTCAACTCATTTTTCACGTAATAAGAATAATTGTGAAGTGTTCAATCTTTGCTAATTTGTTGTATGTTACGTAAGTTGAATATTTTTCTATGAAATTATTTTTGAGAAATATTAACAATATTAAAAAGTATGTAGTACATGATATACACGTGTATATATATAGAGAGAGAGTCTCAGCACTAACTACGTGGTTTAGGAAAACGTGCATTATTCAGGTAAATATGCATGCACGTAAATATGCAGAAAATTCCGAATTTTGGGCATAGAGATCCGGCAAGAGGCAAGATTCAGGTTAACAACATGACAACCACTATTTCCCTCTTTCCGTTTCATCTCCTTCTATCCTTCTCTTTCATTCATTAGCAAAACTCTCCATTTTTGGTTTCTCTGGAAGAGGCTCTCCCCTGCCCGGGCCACCCAGGGTTCAGGTTATTTGGCGATTCATTGGTCTTTCCCTGGGAATCCATGAAAACTACCCATGAACCTTCAGCTTCTCCATGGTATCTTCTATATTCGATTTTAATTTCCCTTCTTACCATTTTTGTTAATTTTAATTTCCCTTCTTACCATTGGGCAGCTGCTGCCTCTTTTTCATTTTTTGGTTGGGGTGGGGGTTCGGGAAATGTTGTAGATGTAGCTAATTTGTAATATTAACCAGATGGTTAGCTAATACATGCGTAATGTGTTTCTAATCCAGACATACATCTGTATCATTGTCATGCAATAAAATATGTAAAAGAATGGTGGATAATATAGATAAAAACCTATTAGTATAATAAGAACTATTTTGGGTAGATAAATGGAAATGCTCTTTGCTGTATGTGTGGACAACAATTACATTTCAAGCCACTGTTGTCTTTAAAACTTGGGATCTTTGAGTAGTTATCCTAAGAGGACTGCAGATGGTCGAAGTCGAAAAGACATATATATGTAAGAGAATGGTAGCTGAGATAAGTTGAGGGCCGTAGATACGAATGGAAAATGGAAGAAGAATCCATTTGCTCGGTGTTTCAAGAATCGCCTAATAAAATGTGTTTGATTAAATGACTCGTCGAAATAACTGATAGTTCTAATTTTGTTAACAGTGAGATTCCCTGCAATGTCAGTGAAGGAATCCCGGAGAAGGGTCTTCCAAAGATGGGGCAGAATAAGCTGCTTTTTTGTGCTTCCATTTCTATCTCTGCTGAAGGTAAAATTTCTTTAGGTGTATGCTTTCTTGCTCATATTACTTCTCTGCAGCTAATTTCTTTTACCTTTGTAATATGTGACATTTCATCATGTTATACTAGAATTGCGGTGTCTCACTATGGCGGAAGGAAAAGTAGACAAGGATTCAAGTGGAGAAGTTTTGGACAAGGTTCAATTTCGAGATGATTTAACTGGAAAAGTTATAAAAGATAATGAATATGAGGAGTCTACAAGAGATGCTTCCGAAGGTGGATCAGAGTTTGAAACAACAACTTCCAAGTCCAGCACTTCAGATTCAGATGGAAAATTTCAATCTCAGTGGAAAGGATTCATTAAAAGACTAAAGATTGGGTCTTCCATACATTTGCATACTTTCCATCCTAGCATACCTTCACTGCCTTCTATTAAGATGATAGCGAAAAGGAAAACTAAGAGTACAGAACAGCACATACCAATGGTGCCTGCTCCTAACCTAGATACTGATTTACGTCACTGCTTTCAAGCGCACTGGAAAAACTTCTTCCTCTCTGACCTTCAGAAAGCTACTGACAACTTTAGCCGAGGTATGATGATTAGACAATTTAATTTTATCGTAGTCCCTGCAACTAATTGAATCTTAGGCAGCCAACATGAAAGCAAATATCACTTTGAACGTCAAAAACAACTCAAAATTTTAACTTTCAACTGCTTTTGTTCTATGGGCTTGTTTGTATCTTCCATTTATTTAGCAAATTACCAGATTAAAAACCATATTGTGATGCTCATTATTCTTTATGTCATTCTCAAAGAAAATTTGATCGGTGAGGGAGGTTCATCTGAAGTATATAAGGGACATCTTGAAGATGGCCAACTAGTTGCAGTTAAAAGGCTAATCAGAGGAACTCAAGAGGAGATGGTAGCTGACTACTTATCTGAGCTCGGAATTCTAGTACATGTTGACCATCCAAACGTTGCTGGTGTTATTGGATATGGAGTTGAAGGAGGGATGCACCTTGTCCTTCCTCTATCTCCACATGGGAGCTTAGCAACTCTGCTTAATGGTCTGTTCACTATATCTTCATTTGAATTTATTCCTCTTTTACATTTTAAACCGCGAATTACTTTTCTCTATTATGCATGCATTATTCTTTTCAGGTGAAAAGGGTAAGTTGGCTTGGTGCCATAGGTATAATATTGCTGTAGGCACTGCTGCTGGCCTTGCGTATCTCCATGAGGGTTGCCGGAGGAGAATCATCCATAGAGATATCAAGACAGCTAATGTTTTGCTGACGGAAGATTTTGAGGCTCAGGTACTTCTTTGAACCAGAGCTTATGATTTTAAAAGCCATTGTATTATGCTTTAAAATTGCTTTGCTGTCTGGAATTTGAGTACCTTCCTGCGATACTTGAATGTCGTTTATCAGAATACCTTCATCATTCTGTACTTGTCCCAAACATGAAGTTTTCTTCGAAGTGACAGAACACAAGAATATTTATTGCCTTAGGGATAAAAATGCATGGGGGTTTGTTTCTGTTTTATTTATGCGCTACTTAAGCTGCACTCTTCCAGTCAGGAAATCCATGGTCCATGAACTTCTAATAGAACTAATATAACCTATAGGGGTTTTATTTTATTTTTTCAATTTTGCAGCATTTTGATGCTCAGCTTTTGATTTTCTGCAGATATCTGATTTTGGACTTGCAAAATGGCTCCCTGATCAGTGGACACACCTCACTGTATCTCAGTTTGAAGGCACATTCGGGTTTGTGGAGACATAATCTCAACCAACAAAACATATATACTATAATAATCTCCCATAGGTGACATCATTTTAAATGCCATGACAGATACCTCCCTCCTGAGTTCTTCATGCATGGTATTGTGGATGAAAAAACAGATGTTTATGCCTTTGGCGTTTTATTATTGGAGCTCATTTCTGGACGTCCAGCTTTGGATGAATCTCGCAATAGTGTTGTGATGTGGGTATGCAATCATCTCAACTCTATATTCTTCAGTTAGTAGGGAGCAAATGTAGTAGACTAAGACTGCCACTTCTTCTGGCAACGGATCATACTTCAATCGTAATTGAAACTTACTATGATCACCATGTTGCAGGCCAAACCATTGCTCCTTAGTAAGAACCACAGCGGGTTAGTTGATCCATCACTTGGTGATGCCTATGACTCGGAACAGATGAATCGTATGGTTATGGTTGCCTCTTTATGCATACAGCAAAATTCGACAGATCGGCCTCATATGAGCCAGGCATGTAATTTGAATTTTTAGGGAGCACGTTACTAGTATGAATAATAATAACAGAATGCGGATGGTAGCCTTTTGAAAGTAAAGATTGGGTTTTTCCTCAGATTGTCCAGTCTTCTAGTATCTAAGTTTTTTACGTTCTCTTAATTATAGGAGTATAAAGATACTCCAGAAGGATAGTCAGTATTTTACAGGAAAGAGAGTTTGCTTCTACTCTGTACAGTTCTAAAATTTTGCAGTGATTCAGAAAACTTTTCTGGCAGAGGCAGAACCTCTCATCTGTTTCAATTCAAAGCCATGATAGGTAAAAAGGAAAAAAAAAAAAAGGAAAAAGACAGTTCCTTGATCCTGTTCTTACCCTAGGCTAAACACAAATCTAATGTGAATTTCAGTTCCGCCTATATAAAGGGGAAGGGCAACTAAAATTTAGCAGTGCAGTAATTTGAGTTGGGATCAAGTTAATACTAGTACTCTAAAGGATTTGGCATTCTGAGTTTATTTGGTTCATTTTTTGTTCTCAGTACATAGAGCTTTGTCCAACTGTGCTTGGAAATGTTAGGCTAATTCGAAGAGCACTTGGCACCTTATTCAGTAACATTAACATACCATGCCACAAGGAAGATAAAAGAAGCCAATATACTGTAGTTTCCCAATTAAAAGGAAAAATTGTAGTAATTTCGTTAATTTGATGCATGCCATGCAGGTTCAGGAGATGTTAAAAGGTGGTGGAGGCATTCTCCAAAGAATGAAAACGTTCCAAAATGTCAGCCGTCAAGAGGATATATCCCATAGAGTGAATTTACTGCTCGGGTCGTCCTCACCTAAGTGTAAAGATAATCCAAACCAGCAAAATCAGGCAGTGTAGGGGAAATAATCCCTTGGTACAATGAAGATCTTTGTTATGATCTGGAAACGCTGGACGTACATCTCACTGCCATGGGGCTGTCGGAATTCACAACACGCAAGTCTGAGTTATTAATGTTATATTCTACCATAATAGATGGAACCATAGCTCCCTTGTGAAAAATCTAAAAGGTCTGAGAAATCAAATTGAAAAGTGCAGCACTCAGTGTTTCAAGTTTTGACAGGTTTAGCAGGTTTCTTTAGCTTAATGTTGGGCAGTACTATATTGAAGCAGCAAGAGATGCCAACATAAAGTACAGCATGCATAGGAGAGTGATTGTTTTAACCCTTGTTCTGTTTGACCGCATTCAGTAATATCTCACTGGACATTGATCTGTAATGAAATGTGTATACAACTATGAACTTTAGAAGGTGAACGCATACTAGGGTGAACGTGTGTGTTTGACACCGGCTTTCTAATTGCTAAACATTACATGTACAACACATGCTTTACATCAGCAATTGCAGATTACTTTGTTAATTGGATTTGAACTAGGCAACCCTTTGAAAGACAAATTTGTCGCACCCTTATTCAAGAACAGACACAGATACTCAGGGTAAATGAGTGCTTGATCGCCATCCTCGTTCCCTAAAAAAAGATTTCCACTAGTTGTACGGCTTTGGCAGATAATATTTACTAATTGGAAGTTCAAATTGTCAACATACTATCCATGCCCAATTCATATGAAAAAACAAAGGGGTCTTTACCATGGATCAGCCGAGGGAAAACACAGAAATACTTACACCAATTGTTGTATGCTCCAAAACATGTCAATTTATCACGGTTAAGTAATAAATTGAGGTAAAATTCATATAAAAGATACCCGTGATGCACTCTTGATTTTGTGCTAAACCAAATACATGTAAGTACTTTTTGGTTAAGCATTCCATGTTGACTCATTTCGTTAATGTACATAATCAATTAAGTAACTTTCGTACTCCGACAAATTAGGAACTACTTTTGCTAGAAAATTTTCTGCCTACTACTAATTTTTGAGTCTACTTCACATAAACTATTGGTCCACGGAGGCCATGTATTTTGTTATGACGCATATTAATTTACAATATTTTATCGTTTACTAACTTCATAATCCGGATCATAACTTTGAATATTTCGAATTTATATATGTGATATGTGTTTGAGTCAAAATCTGATCAAAAGAAGTCTACTTAAGGGAGAACGGCCTGCGGTCGGCCAAGCCGAAGTCACGTTTAGGAAGCAACACACTGGCAAGCAGTCTGGCTATGGTTGAAGTCGAGCACCCATGAGGCTTGTACGGCTAGTTCGACACTAAGCTATTTTAAAGGATTATTCCGCATGATATTCAAAAGAATGGGTACACTGGTGAAGGACCGATGGGTAATGAAAGTGTTTTATATAAATACTAGGAGAGAGAGAGAGTAACCAAAGGAGGCAGTTCAAATATCCAAGAAGAACACACCTTTCGGAGAGGAAAGATGGTCCATGACCTTAGATCCATCGCCAAAGGAGAAAAGAGCTTAGAATATTGGTATTCATCTGTAACTCAACCTTCTCAAGAAAATACATATCTGTCTAGCCCATAGTCGGGTGAATTATTTCTGTTGCTATTTCTCTTTTCCATTTGATATTATGTAAATTGCCATCTTTCGTTATATTGTGGAGTACAAGCGGGACTATATTGGCCTTTCACACTCAACTATAATGGTTTATACATGTTTGTGATTCCTGATCTAGAAGTGATTGTCTTTGGCTAAGACTTACCCTCTATCTTCTTATTAAATTCGTTTAACAAAAAGGGCCTAAAACTTTTTGGTCAAACAATTTGGCGCCATCTGTGGTTATTTCCTAGACAAAGTTTTAGTTTCCTCTATATCTAAACTCGTTTCTAGTTCTACTTCTCGTTCATTGTAACTTCATCCATTTGCTACGAACACAAATTTGAGGAATTCGTAGGTAAGATCTTGAAATAGCCAAACCAATTTTTAATCTAGACCCTTGCATGAAACCTAAATTATGTCTGATATCTATACGAAAACTACGTTTCGATGTAGTTATAGTTTCGGCACGTTGCGAATGCAAGCTACCAGACTAGGACTGTGTCTGTCACGTATTTAGCATGTTCATAATCTTGTCACTATGTTAGCGCTAGATACCAATGTATACCTTGTGCATACAGTCCTCTCCCTCTCAGAAAGGAATAATAACTTGTTGTGTAATTCCTCGAAAAGACAAAACTCGTTCCCTCTTGTGTGCTTGTGGTGTGGCTTATGTTTCCGTATCTACACGCACTCGGGACTGGATTGGATTGGGACTTGAACTTGAAGATCCCAATGGGTGAAGTAATTCATCAGCCCACAAAGTTCCCAGATTCGACTAACGCCGAAGCTAAGTACGAGGCTGAGATCGGATCTGAATCTAGCACTCTCAGTTCATTTCCAATCAGATCGAATGGACCCTCTAGACCTAAGTAGCGGAGATGGCAAAAATACCAAGCCAAAGATCCACGATATGTCATCCGAGTTCAATAGATATCAGCTCAACCAATGATAGCAGTTACGAAGCATAGCCAACCAAGGAAAAATGGTCGCTCCCTTTCACCCGTCAACCAATCAGTCGAGGTAACAGACGATTTCGTTTGACTTTAACTTGCTATTTCTTTCCATAGTGGGACAGGAACAGGGGCATCCTCACATACACGCAAACACGGAATAAACACCATTGAAATAGCACACCAAGAAAATGCTCTGCGCCATATCATCTTGCAAGCAACGGTCAAGTGAACCCACCCACCCCCCAAATAATTACTCAACACCATAAAGGAAAAGTTTGTATAGACTGGGATTGGGTCACCAGCCCAAAAAACATATGAATCTCTCCAACATGCAGACATAACACAAGCGCGTGAAACTCACCCACACGCTCGCCAAAGCCACTATGCGAAGATACAACTAGCTAAAATTCGATCTCGTACATACATTAAGACGTCCCCGAGCTTGAGCAAGACATTCATCGCCTGGCCTATCAACTATCTCTCCAGGCCGAGCGATGAAGAGACTAGATAGACTGGTACTTCTCGAATATATGTATGGACCATACAACAACATGTAGTATTCTCCAATAAATGAGTAAGCGAAGCAACATACGGAATTCTTATGTAACTCCACCAAGTTTACACATCATGCCAACACAGGAAATGTATATTCGACCTCAGTCGAATTAACCAATCAAATTCGACCTCGCTCGAATTATCAAGTCAAATTCAACCTCGCTCGAATTCACAAGTCAAATTTGACCTCGCTCAAATTAACAAGCTACACTCGACCCCACTCGAATTAATAAGCTACATTCGATCCCCCTCAAATTCACTACCAAAATTTAAGGACTTATTGCAAGAAGATCCAAGAAATTCGAAAAAAAAGAGAAATAAAGGCCAAAGACGTACAATCAAGGACAAATAAACTGTTCCATTCAAAGGAAAAGTAACGTCTTACAAAGGTCCAAAAGGGGGGCCCCGCCCAACTATCTAATTACATAAGGAAAAATTAAGTAAAAAAGCTTGACTCAGCATTATCCCCATTGTCACACCTCCTTTTTTACACACCTACCCTGAAGGATAGTGTGTAAGAGAGTTTTTCCATTTAAAGTGACATTATTCGAAATGGAATTGTTTATTTATTTAGAGTTGCCACTTGGGATATGTTTGGCTTTTGGTGTCCCAAGTCACCGGTTTATCTTGAATCCCAAATCGAGGAAATTTTTCGACATTCCAAGTGAAGTCTGCGAACCAGAAATTCTGAATAAGGAACTTTGTTGACCCGAGGGAAGGTGTTAGGCATTCCCGGATCCCGTGGTTCTAGCACGGTCGCTTAAACTATTATAATTGGCTAAAAATCTGATTTTTGTATATGTCATCCTATAGTAAAATTTTTAAATTATTTACCGCTTTTAATTAATAATAAATTTTTTAGGAAATTGAACGCCATTTAAAACATATTTTTGGATCACGTCACATGAAATGCACCCGGTTCTTGACATATTTTATTCAACATTTTGAGATTTGAATTTGGGTCGCATGAAATACACACCCGAATTTAGGAAGGTAAAATTATTAAAGAACGTGCCTAAAGTGACTAACGTGTTATTAACTTTGCGGGAGGCCATAAAAATTCGCTAAATGGCACGTCCCGAGTTCTAAAATTTTTTATGAGTATTAAAGAGGGCCACACAGTTTGTGATTTCATTTGGCGCGGCGCATCTCGTTCTATTTTTAAAGGCCATCCTAAAAGAACTAAGATTTTCTATTAAGTATTGTCTCTAAAAGGGCCTTAATTAATTAGTATTATTAATTATTATTATTAAAAAAACAATCAAGGAATTTGGGCCTTAAGCTCAAGTCCACACTTAAATAAGAAGAAGACCTCTTAATTCAAATGTGCTACTTAAATTGGAAAGCCCAAAATTGCACTACATATTTAAATCCATAGCCTTAATAAAACCCTTCAGCATTTTTGGACTTCGAATTTGGTCCAATAAGAGGAAATTTCGGCCAGTTTTGGTAGGAAGCCGTCCAGTTATGGGCTATGGCATAAACCCAATCTGGGGCTGTCTCTAACAATTTATAACCTAGCCAGATAGGTTGGCTCACGTTAGTGGTACTTCGGCCAGTTAACATATAATTGGGCCTGAGCCTCATTAAAACGAAAAGTTGTCTGCTGGGCTCCTGAATGAGCCCAAGCCTAACTCATGATTTTATGTGAGCCTCGTTTTTGAATTAATTAACAAATTAACCTAATTACAACGATTAAACAATAACAGTAATTAAATGATTTAAACTAACTGGACCTATTGAACAACTACACAACTAAACTATACATGATCTGACACTTGTGTAATTAACATGTTTCAAAGCAACTAAATCAAAGTTAAACATATTTCTAGATCGTACACATTTCAAAGTAAACAGGTAAAATGCATCAGTTTGCAAACCAATTTTAAATCTAAATTGCATGCTTGCATATAAATTGTACATGTCCTGGAGAAACACATGCTCATTTGAAGAGTTTATTTCAGAACAAACATCTAAACCTGTATACTGCATTTGCAGTGTTTGTTGAATAAAGCGGAAGTCAGTTAAAACTTAAATAACTGAATAAAACAGAAGTCTGTTAAAACTTAAATAACTGAAAACCCAAAATGTGGAAGTTAATATTTCTCTACCCAAGACTGGAGTCGATATCTCACGAACCACTGAAGAGTGCTACAAACAAGTTTGAAAAAAAAATACATAATGTCTGTCTCGATACAATGAAAACAAACTGAAAATATGGAAAGGGACTTCGGCCTGCGAACGCAAGCTAGGCTACCTCGTAAGTCCCTGGACTGAAGTCAACTCCCGATCAGTATACTACTGATGTGGCCCAAAAGCTGTTCCTTGATCTGTGCAAAAAGATGCACAGAGTGTAGCATCAACACAACCGACCCTATGTGCTGGTAAGTGCCTGGCCTAACCCCGGCGAAGTAGTGACGAGGCTAGACCGGACTAGAAGAATAATCTGTGCAGATATATATACAAGTACAACAAAATAGTAGCGGAAAGTAAACAATTATAACTGGGAGGGGAACATGCTTATGGGGTAGCAGATAAAACGGAATATCAAGAATAACAAGGAAACTACATCTGAGTCTTTCTAACACAGAATAAGGGAAAACAAACCACTCTCACTCATTTCAATTTCCTCTCGTTGCAGGCGTGCAACTCGATCCCATTTCATAACATCACGTGGTAGGCGTACCACTCGCTCCCATTTCATAATGTCACGTGGTAGGCGTACCACTCGCTCCCACTTCATAATGTCACGTGGTAGGCATACCACTCGATCCCATTTCACAATATATAAGTGGTCGGCGTGCCACACGATTCCATTTCATAATATGTAATTGGTCGGCATGCCACACGATCCCATTTCATAATATATAAATGGTCGGCGTGCCACACGATCCTATTTCACAATATATAAGTGGTCGGCGTGCCACACGATCCCATTTCATAATATATAATACACAATATAATCGGGCAAGGGAAAACACAGATAAACAGCTAAATCCCGGCAAGGGAGCAACAATAACAACTTTCACATCCCGGCAAGGGAGATAATCAATATACTCAAACCATCCCGGCAAGGGATTAATCATATCTCTTTCCATTTCTTTCATTTCTTACTCAATAGTATTTTTATCGTTCGAGCCAACGCTCCAAAGAATTTACAATTCATATCTAATTCTCATACTCTTCACATTATGTAGAATTCATCAATTAGAATGGAAGAGTCCCAAAAATATCATAATAAGTACAAACAAGGACCCACGGTCATGCTAGACACCGGTGTATAGATACTCGTCACCATGCCTATACACCGTACTCGATCATTTAGCAATTAGCAATTAATAATACTCTAATCCTATTCCCTCAAGCAAGAGTTAGATCAAACACTTACCTCGGTCCAAAGAATAGCAACCAATCCACAAATACCGCCTTCACTCTACAATCCGACTCCGGAATAATGATATCTAGGCATAATTAATTCAATCATATCAATAAAGACTCATTGGCAACATCCCATAGTCTAAATATGAATTTCCTAGCATTCTTCCAAAAATACAAAAATTCAACACCGGGCCCACATGGTCCAAACACGAGGCTCGGACCAAAACCTAGTCACTCATAACCCCACGAGTTCAAATATGCAATTTGTTTTAAGATTCGACCTCAAATTGAGGTTGAATTACCCAAAATCCCCAAAACCCCTAATTTCTACTTTGATTTCATAATTTAGGGCTAGGAATTTAGTGATTGGTTGAAGAAATTAAGAGGGAATGAAGTTAGGAACACTTATCTGTGAACCTTGGTGAAGAATAGCTCTAAGAATCGCCTATGTGTTGTGGAGAAGACAAGGTTTATGAAAAATGGGAATAATCCCGTAATGGCTACTGTTTTGAACTTAAAAATTCGCTGGGCAAAATTACCCTTCGCGTTCGCGGGAAAGGGGCCACGTTCGCGAAGGAAAAATGGGTCAAGGCATCGCGAACGCGAGATGCTAATCGCGAACGTGTAGAAGAATGACTGGGTTCCGAGTTTTGGTTATACACAAACGCGATAGGGGACTCGCGAATGCGGTGAAGGGGGAGGCTGAACTACGTGAACGCGGGGGACTACTACGCGAACGCGAAGAAGGGGAGCCTACAGGTACGCGAACGCAAGCTGGATGCCGCGAACGCGAAGAAGCCAAGAACTGTGCAAAAATTGCAGAAAATCAGCTACTTCTCCTAAGTACAAAACACCCCGGAACACCTTCGAAACACTCCCGAGCCCTCGGGGCTCCCAACCAATCACACACACTAACTCAACAACATCCTACGAACTTATCCGTACGATCAAATTGCTAAAATAACATCATAAACGAGGAATCAAACCTCAAAATCATCACTTTTTTTATCAAACTTCATAAACTTCAAATTTTAGATATTTAGGTCCGAAACACGTCAAATGACGTTCGACTTCGACCAAACTTCACAGAAAGCGCTTAACACATATTTAAGACATGTACTGGGTGCCGGACCCAAAATATGGTCCCGATACCAATGTTTTCTAACTCATTTTCATTTCAAATTTTCATATCATTTTCAGAAAAATAATTTCTTTTAAAAATTCATTTCTCGGGCTCGGGACCTCGGATTTCGATTCCGGGAATACGCCCGAGTCCCATATTTTTCTACGGACACTCCGGGACCGTCACATCATGGGTCCGGGTCTGTTTACCCAAAACGTTGACCAAAGTCAACTTTAATCATATTAATATCAAAATTCTTCAAATTTTTCAAAGAATGCACACATTTCAACATAAAAGCTTTCTGGCTATGCGCCCGGACTACGCACGCTAATCGAGGCAACTAAAAGTGAGGTTTTCAAGGCCTCGAAAGCATGTAACGAATGAGGAAACAGGTGATGACCCTTTGGGTCATCACACAACTACTCCAATTTTAATTGAACTAAACTATTAACTGATGCGAAAGAGAAGACAATGAAGAACAGGAGCAACAAGTAGGGAACCAAGCTAAATGAGCCATTTCCATTTCATTTCTCAACTCAGGCATACATTGTCAGGGATTCACGACTTGTACCTGGAATTTGAACCAAAATAAGAAGAAGAAGAAGTCAGCAGCAGTAAGCAGTAACCAACAACATTAATCAACAATCAACAGCAACTTTGAACTGATTTTTGACCCAGAAATGATATCTCAACTGAACAGCAGCTAATTTCAAATGAGCAAAACTAGTGAACACCTAAAACTAACTCGAATGAGCTCAAATAAACCCAGAAATAATCTCAGGAACTTTTGAAGACCACAATTACTGAAACAGGACTATTCAAGCCATTTTGTCAACCTAATCTAAGCTAGAAGTTCAAATTAAGAGCTGAAACTGAAATTATTGTAGGAAAACTATAATGGAACAGTATTTTTGGAGTTTTTGTGCTATATTTTTTTTTTTGGTTTTTTTGGAAACCTAGATCTAGAATGAAATGTTTACTCTCAGATTTCAAATTCTTCTTTTGGATTTGAATTTCAAATTTTTCAACCCTTCAAACTTATGAAATAAGGCATAGGGTAGGCCTTTTATAGGCAAAACTAAGGGCAACCTTCAAATTTCTGTTTTACCCCCTAAGTCCCTCTTTTATTTTTCAGTTTTGCTTAGTTAGCCCCTAAGGTTTTGGCTTGTTGCCTAAGTTACTGCACTAAGTTACTAATATTCCAACTAAAACCCTTTTCTAGAAGAATCTAGGAGGTTCTAGTTTCAACTACAGCATTATTCTCTAATTAGGAATGCATATACTACCCTTGTCCTTACACCTAAATTACATAGCCTAAATCAAACTAAACCCCAACCCTCTTACCTTGGTCAGGATTTGACTACAGTTAAATTCAAAGGGTTTGAATTATTCAGCAACAAACAAACAAACATTCAATTATAATAAATCCCCAAAATTGGAATGTAAATCTAAACAACTCTAATTTGGACTTGAATCAACTACTGGAAATCAGAATTAAAAGCTAATACTATCAATTATCAGCATGATTAAAAAGTGAGCAAAATTAACACAAGAAACAGTATGACTATAGAAGAAAAGAAAATCAAATGTTGGCAAATCAAATCAAACCACAGGCACAAATACTAATCAAACTATCAAACTAATCAAACCAAGTAGTTAAACAAGAATCATACGGTTACAATCAAATCAAAAGACAAAAATGTAATAAAAACCAATCAAACCCTAAATCAATCCTAAAAATAGAAGAAATACTGAGACGAACAAAAACAAAACAAAATCAGAAAACTAATGCATAAAAAGGAAAAATCTATAAATAAAAAAAGAAAAAGAAATTTAAGAAAAACTCACTGATTTTGAGCTTTGATTTGACTGATTTTGAATTTGTTCTTCCGCTAATGTTATATGTCTATTTGGCCAACAATAAACAAATAACATTAACGGAAACTCAATCGAACACTTGAAAACCCAAAAGAGGTTGAAATTCTTCAAACCTTAGATCCGAAATTCGTGAGGTTCCACTTGGTTTTGAAAGTTTCTGGTTTGGGATTTGGGAAGAGGGAGGTTTGGAGAGTATAGGGGTGTTAATTTGGAGGATTTAGGGTTTTTACTGGAATTTCAATTTGATATTCGAGAAGATTGGCTAGGTTTTGAGGGAAAGGAGTTGTGGATTCGAAAAGAGGAGAGAAAGTGGTCCAGGGTTGTTAATTTGGTGGTCGTTGGAGGTTTGCCGCCGCCGTGGGGCGATTTTCGGCGGCGGACTAGGGCGGAGCCGGCGAGGTTATCTCTGATGAGAGTGGGAGTGAGAGAGATGGATTGGGAGGGGAGGGGGGTAGGGCTTATCCGACACTTTTATATTTAATGTACCCTAGCTTCTGAGTCGTTGGATCATGTATCCTCGACGACCCAGATTTGATGGAACACGAACGACATCGTTTGGCTATTAGCTGGATTGGGTGGGGTCTTTTGGGCTTGGGCTGGCGTGGACGGGTATCAAGGGGGTTGGTTTGGGCTGGTGTATTATTTGATAACAGGTCCAAACGTGGGGTGTTTTAATAATACCTTTAATCTCTATTCATTTCCTTTTCTTTTTTCTTTCATTTTTTTATCATTTCCTTTTTTTAGATTTTAATACATGCAGGATTAAAAGTAAAAAAGACTTGATTTGATTTTAAAATTAAACTAATTAATTTTCAAAGAACTAACAACAACAACAACAACAATCCAGTAAAGTCCCACTAGGTGGGGTCTGGGAAGGGTAGTGTGTACGCAGACCCGGATGGGGTAGAGAGGCTGTTTCCAAAAGACCCTTGGCTCATGAAGCTGGAAATAAAAACAAGAAAACAAGAAAAGACAATTCATCAGTAACGTCAACATAACCGACGACATAATGACAACACCCTAAAAAACCATAAAACAGATGACATGCAATAATAATAACCCGAAACTAAAGCCCAAAACTACGGGGAACACTAAGATTAGTGTGAACTCTACATTAAACACAAGCCGTCTATGACCATCCTACTCGCACTCGCACTCGCCTCGCCCCTGGAATGGAGGAGAAGCTCGACTACCACTCTATCCTACAACCCTAATGCTCGACCTCCAGACCTTCCTATCAAGGGCCATGTCTTCGAAAATCTGCAATCGAGCCATGTCCTGCCTAATCACCTCTCCCCAATACTTCTTAGGCCGTCCTCTACCTCTTCTCGTGCCTACTACAGCCAGCAGCTCACACCTCCTCACTGGAGCATCCAGGCTTCTCCTCTGCACGTGCCCAAACCATCTGAGTCTCGCTTCCTGCATCTTGTCATCGACAGAGACCACACCTACCTTCTCTCGAATATCTTCATTTAAAAGGACTAACTAAATCCTAATTTAAAAGAAAACTAAGAAAAAAATTTAAAATTAAAAGTAAAATGCAAAAAGAACTATTTTGTTATTTCCTTCCATTTTTATAATATTAATTGACTAATAAAAATACTAAAATGGGTCCTAAATGCAAACATGCTATTTTGTATTTTTTATGAATTATATCAATTAAAAATGCACAAAAATGCAAAATAACACAAAAGCATGCAATTAAATCCTATAAATAAACTAATAAAGGAAAAATCCTAATTCTAAGAAGTCTAGAGGAATAATTTAAGCGAGGCAAAAATCACATGCTCACAGCTGCCCCTCTTTGCTCGGAGACACGAAGGGTTTTCAAGCAAAGATAAATGAGCAATCATGAGAGATTTTTGCCTGCTTGGCACTCCATGAGAAGTATTTTTGAAAACCGTCTGACCGAACCCTGCTTCAAAGGTTGCCTACATATCATTTACTAAAAAGGAATCAAGTCAGTGTATGTAATGACCCGACCGGTCGTTTTGAGTCCCAGCACTACGTTCAGTAGTTGGAGGCCATGAACAGTTTCATTTCAAGTATTATAACTTGTTTGCATGGTCGGAATTTAATTCAGGAAGATCGGAGTTAAATTTAAATAAAAACTCTTATTTGAGAAGCTTAAAGTTAAAAGAATGAACTAGGATTAAAATTTTGAGTAAACGACCTCGGAATCGGGATCTGAAGGTTCCAGCAGGTTCGTATGATGATATCGGACTTGGGCGTATGCCCGATTCGGGTTCTGGATAACCCGGGAGCATTTTGGCGCCTATTGTGGAAGTTAGCATTTTGGAAAAAATTTCTTAAGTTTGACTCGAAGTGCATTTCAGTGTTATATATGTCCGTTTGGGATTCTGAGACTGTGAATAGCTCCGTATGGTGATTATGGAGTTGGGAGCATGATCGGAAATGAATTCGAAGTTCCGTAGGTCCTTTTGGAGCAATTTGGCTAAAGTTAGAATTTGAAAAATTTTGAGAAGTTAGACCGGAGGTTGACTTTTTAATATCGGGGTCGGAATCCAATTCCGATAAGTTGGAGTAGGTCCGTAATGTCAAATATGATTTGTGTGCAAAATTCGAGGTCAATCGGACGTGATTTGATAGGCTTAAGCATCAGAAATAGAAGTTGGAAAGTTCAAAGTTCATAAAGCTCGAATCGGGGTGTAATTCATGGTTTTAGCGTTGTTTGATGTGATTTGAGGCTTCGAGCAAGTCCGTAATGTGTTATGGGATTGGTTGGTATGCTTGCTTAGGGTCTTGGGGGCCTCGGGTGTATTCAGGGTGGTTAACGGATCGAAAAAAATAGATTTTGGGAAGGCTGGTGTTGCTGGTTGCTGGTTTCTGGTATTTCCGCTTCTGCGGAAATGGGACCGCAGAAGCGGCTCCGCAGAAGTGAGGAAGTAACCGCAGAAGCGTTTGGGAGTGAGGTGAGCTGGGACTGCAGAAGCGGTCAGGAAACCGCAGAAGCGGTTCCGCTTAAGCAAAAATTAGACCGCATGAGCGGTCCAGCCAAATTTGGCCAAAACCGCAGAAGCGACCCAAAACCGCAAAAGCGGTTTCCGCAAAAGCGGTTTCCGCAGAAGCGGTAATGGTACCGCGGAAGCGGAAATGTCTGGAGGCAGAAACATTGTTTTAAAGTCGGGGATTGGCCATTTCTCTCATATTTCTCATGGCTTGGGGCGATTTTGGAGAGCTTCAAGGAGGGGATTTTCATCGTCAATGTCAAGGTAAGTTAACCCCATCACTTTTGTTTTAAATATATCAATTATGTATGGATTTAAGTATGAAGATTAGTGTAAATTTGGGGTTTTGGTTGAAAACCTAGGAAATTAGAATTTGATTACGATTTTGAGTATGGAATTAAGAGAAAATTATATATTTGATTTCCTAAGGTCATGGGTAAACTTTATCTTCGAAAAGTTTTGGATTCCGGGCACGTGGGCCCGAGGGCATTTTGGTCAACTTTCCAATCGGGGTAAGGAATTGCTATAAATTAGTTGTAATGAATATTTGAGCATATATTAATAGATTTGCGTAACCATGGGCTAGTCTTGGAGCGTGGTGCATCAATTGGAGTCCTCGGAAGAATGTAGAATGCCGGTTTTGAGTCTTCGGAGCGAGGTGAGTCTCCTTTCTAATCTTGTGAGGGGGGAATTTACCCCATAGGTGAAGTAATTGATTATGTGCTCCTATTTGTAGGGGCTACGTATGCACGAGGTGACGAGAGTCCGTGCGTAGCTACTATTATGCTATTGTTCGGGTAGTTAGGACCCAAAATCATGTTGCACGTGGATTGATTGTGAACCCATTGGTAGCTTGAATTGCTTAACTCATATCGAATTAGTAAGTAAATTTCTAAAGGGATTAAACTTCATTTCTTAAATTGTTAAAGGAGAATTGGTTTTATTTGAATAAATATTCCCCGATAAGTTCTTATTTGACTGATTGAGCATGTATTTTATGTGTGCCTACGTCGATGGATGATTCGCGAGCAGGATATGCATTTATTTATGGAATGGGCCGAACGCCTCTGTGAGAATAGAGGCATCTATAGTTCGTGCCTCTCGACCCTCGGTAATGCACAATTTACATTTCTGTTGGAGCGGGCCGTTGACCTCGGCATGATTTGTGCGTGTTTATCTGTTACTTAAAAATTATAAATGTGGAATTGGCCCTACTTGGCTTGATATAAACTGATAAGATAATAATGAACAAACTTTAGAAGCCCTAGATTTATTGTTGAAGGTGTTTACCTATTTTTCTGGCTTCACAATCAGAACTTCTATACAAATCCATGATTTTCCTCGCACTTATAGGATATTGTTAATTGACCTCTAGTGAGTGTCGGAGTTGGCCATCTCGTCTCTACCCCTTCGGGATTAGGCGGGATATTCACTGAGTACATGTTTATTATGTACTCATACTACACTTCTGTGCATTTTTGTTGCATAGGTATATATACCTCTCGCAGCCTATTAGGCGTAGCAGCACAGACGACTCTGGGACTAGGTGAACTGCATTGTTCGAGACGACCCGTAGCCAATGTAGTTCCTTTCAGCATTTTATTATTTATTCCATGTCCACTGTATTTCGGATAGATGTTGTATTTTACCTTCTTTATCAATAGTTGCTCATGTACTTGTGACACAGGGTTTCTTGGATGGGTTTAAGCGGATTTATACTAATTGTTATTATTTATATTTTAATTCAAGTAGTGAACTTTTATTTATGAAAATGGAAGGAAAAACCTTAGATTTTCAAAAGTATTAAAAGAGGAATTAATTGATAATCTAGTTGGTTGGCCTGATAGAGGTGTCCGGCGCCACCACGACCCTTAGTGGATTTTGGGTCGTGACAACATGGTGTCAGAGCGCTAGGTTCCCGTCGGTCTCACGAGTCATGAGCAAGTCTAGTAGAGTCTCGAGGATCGGTACGGAGACGTCTGTACTTATCCTCGGGAGGCTGGAGGACTGTTAGGAGTACTTCCCTTCTTGTTTCCTTTTCGTGTGGTTCTATTCCTTTGAGGCTTATGCCTTTGATTTCTTCCTACTCAATCTTATGCGAGCGCTTGTTATAAATTGAAAATTGAAGGATTGTAATGGCACTACAAATGTGGTGCGAGATGATTTTCCCGGTATAGTTGATTGGACTATTATAGTCGCGCTTTGGAGGGATATTCTATTGTTTTAGCTCAGTAGCAGAACTTCTAAGAGCCTTGAGGCTAGGCACAGGTTGTCATGATGCTTATGAGCGATTATTCTACAGTGTTGTTGTAATGGTAGGATGTTTGCCCATGTGTCGGGGCAGTGAATGAATTGGAGGGAGGTTTACTCAGCATGTAATCAAGGGATTCAGTATTTTATTCCCGACAGGGGAAAAGACAGTCGGACTAAGAATGGTCAGGTGTGTGCTAGTGGAAGTAATGAGGTTTGGTATTTGCAAGCGTGGTTGAGCTTTCTTTGATGAGGGGGTGTTGTGGTCCTGATTGAATGTACTAAGTTGTTGGTGTTATAATCTGCTACAATTTGCCTTTATGGCAAGATATTGTGAAATAATATTGGAGGTACAACTGTCATATATCGCATGACGCGACCTTTTAAGATAAAATAAGAATTTCTAATATTGACAGCTCGATAAAGATGACCTTTGGAAAGGTTTAAAGTTAGCAGCAATGGTGGATTCAAGTGCCACGAAGATAGATTTCATTTAAGGCAACAATTGAGCAGAAAAGTATGAGGAAGGACATGTGGGTTAGTGTCAGATGGTGTTTAAAACTTCTAGAAGGCCAAGTATGAGGAGCAAAGTCGAGTGGTTAATTAAATAGATGAGTTCCGCCAAAGTGGGAGAGTAGCGAGGGTTGCATATGGGCTTGGTAGCAGGATGACTATGCACCTTAAAGAGAGTTTGGATCGAATTGGGGATCTTAATGATTGGTGATTGAAGCCTGTGAGTATGATGTGAATTATGGGCTATTATGTGGTAGAAGATTGATATGGCGGAAAGGAGCTGCTTGAAATGGAGGAGGGTGCAGCATAACCCCGAATTTGGAAGGATGTTGTCGTGCATTTAATTAATGTCCGCGAGGGGCGAATGGACTTGTGCAACTGGAAGGTGAGCTCAGACTCAGGATGGGCTATTGGTGTCATAGTGAATGTACCCCGTGCAGCGGCGTGGGAAGATGTCGGGAGGTGATTCCCCTAGGTGGGTTATTCCCCGTGAGCAGATTAGCGGTCGCGTAGTTGGCGAAGCTTCTACAAGGAATTGTATCGGTTGTTCAACAAAGAGGTTGATCGTGCGAATCTGGATGATGTCTCAGAATATGAAAGATAGGGATGTACAGGAAGATCTCGAGAGATTTTGATAACTTATGGCACAAGGTTATGTCAATAAGAGGTAAAAAGGTCGGGCGAACTCAGGAATGGTGAAATTATGGCTTCAAGCTAAGTGGGAGAGTCCCACCGCTTGTGATTGGGCTGTATGATTAACTACTTGTGTGATTTCTTGTTATTAGCATATTGATGGATT
Source organism: Nicotiana glauca (assembly GCA_026770625.1). Classification (NCBI taxonomy): domain Eukaryota; kingdom Viridiplantae; phylum Streptophyta; class Magnoliopsida; order Solanales; family Solanaceae; genus Nicotiana; species Nicotiana glauca. The sequence goes on from MU777909.1 coordinate 123,624, forward strand.
ATTTTAGCTATGAGAAAAGACCATAAGTGGTAATTCGAACAAATGAATTGGTGGAGGCATGTGATGGTTGGCCTTATTGGCTCATGTTCGGACTTGGGAAAAGGTTCAGGATTTATGCCTTGTATGGATATAGTTTTCAGAGGAAGTGATTTCGCCGGGTGCTTCACCGAGAGAGTATTCGTGTGTTATAAGAATTTCGGATTGAATTATATTTGGGACCAAGTCAGAGCGGGTGGCTCTCAATAATGGTTCTAGTGAATTTGGAAGTTAAAGTGTGGTGCTCAACAATTTCAAGCCTATAAGTACAACTAAGAATCAAGCTTTGTAGCAGCTTATGAGAAGGTGCCCAGAATGTTCTATGATGTGTTACCTTGTGGTGTAGCATTTGAGAAATGTGAAATAATTCGTGAGATTTGAGACAGCATGGTCTCGCAATTCAAGGTCACTCGGGGTGAGTGTAGATAGAGTATGTTATGCATTGAAGAGAATTAGTATCATTTCCAAAGCAATCAAGGATAAATTGGAGGGAAAGGGATTGATTAGCCATAGTTGAATTTGGCATGTTGGGGTCTGTGATCCGTTCATTCAGCGTGATCGAGTTATGTGTTTGATTTGTGGCTATACGTGTGAGGTTTGTCGGCCGCCGTAATTGATAACATTCTAAACCATTCTACTGTTGTGGCTTGTTATGAGGAAGCAGATTCCGGAAGGGATATGGTGGCTTGGACCACTATTTACAGATTTGCATATTCTACGGTTATGAGAATTTACCTGTGTGTTGCTATGATTCTCCCAAAGTGAGTTAAGTGAAAAGTTCGTATATGATGAAGTGTTAAAATATTAATGATTTCAGAGTTACGATGAAAAATCGTGTTCTATCGTATGTTGGCACGCTGGGTGCAGTGAGTAGCATGGAAATACGAAGTGAGGATCAAGGTTGCAGTTCAGTGTTGACAAAGATGTCACGGGCTCGGAAGAGCAAGGAAAGGGTTGAATGATTAAAGTAAGTTGGGGTTGTCTTCAGCGTCACCTGAGATTGGTGTTTTGTAATGAGGGCTTGTATCATGGTTAATGATTCTTGATCGCTTATCAGCGTTAGTGCGGTCGGTGGGTTGGAGGTAAGACCCAGTTAATTGTTATGGTAGATTGTGGGAGTGGGTTCCACAGGAAGATTGCATAAATGTGGCACGACGCCACTTGATTGATTAAAGATATAAACCAAGTATGAAGAATTGTGATGATATCGTTTGTGAGCACGTGATTTTTGCCCTAAGCAAATTATTCCTAAAATTCAAACAAAATGATTTTTTCATTATTTTTACAATTTTTTGTTGAAATTTGTTGCATTTTTTGTGTTAATTAGTTGCCTAATAATTCATATTAAAAATACAAAAAAAATATGCATATGTATTAGGATTTTTAATTTTAGTATTAATTTCGAAACAATTTAAGGAAAAATCAAGATATATAATAGCATTACTACAAAATGGATATTAAATAAATTTTTAGAATTTAATTAGTTTTAGTTTAATTTCACAATTTAATAAAATCAGAAAAAATACAAAGTAAAAATACAAAATAAAAAATGGAAATAAAAATGAAATAAAATAGAAGAAATGAAAAGAAGACAAAGTTGGTCTTAGAAATTGGGCCAATTTTTGAACAATACACGCCTGGGCCCAAACAAAACCCCTGATCTGCCTTATCTTAGCCCAAACACGCCCAATAGTCCCAGGCCAGTCCAATTATCATTGACCCAAACGACGTCGTATTAGTTGCCCTTCAATCACAGCCATCGATCGTTTAAATCTAACGGACAAGGTTTGATATTCATTAATAAAGGAAACGACGTCGTTTCGATATTATTAAATCCCAGCCCTTTATTTTTGTTCATCCAACAGTTCTAATTCATCACCACCCTTTTAATATATATCATATATCACATTAAAATCAGAAAAAACATTTTATTCATCTTCTCCCACTAATCCTAGCCGCCCTATCTTCCCCCCGACCCCCGCCGGAACCCTACCGGCGGGAGATGAAACCTATGCCAATCACTCCCAAAAATACACCCCAAAACTGCCGTGAACACCTGATCCCACCCCTCCACTTCTTTTTCATCGAATCTCCTTTAATCTCCTCAAATATCCCAAAAAGTGTCGCCGGAAACCTAACTCCGGCGAACACCATTTCGTCCAAACTAGCCCAAAATTACACCAAGCTACCTCCTGATCACCCTCAACACATTTCTAAAGGTTTTGAACTTTAAAAATCACTGGAAGTAGCTCGAGTTAAAATTTGAAGATCTACGGTGACCAAGAATTCAAGAACATCAACGCCCGTTCTCCTTAAGGTCTAGCAGACTGTCCAAAGAAAAAAAAACTATTAAAGCTAAGTTTTTCTTCTTTCTTTATTTTGTTTCTTTCCGCATGCCTGTTGTTTTCCTTTTGTTTTTTTGTTCATGAATTTTTCAACCTGTTTAGTTTTACTAGGTTTTTTTTTAGTAATTAGATATTGGTATTAGGTTCTGATTAATTTTGAGTTAATAGTAGATTAATATTCAGAATTCGTATAATTAGATTTTCAGCATGATTTTATTTGTTCGTTTGTTTCATTAGTTTCTGAAATTAGTTGATTCTAATAGTTGTTTAGTACGTTTGATTTACAGTAATTAGTGATTTGGTTATAGCTGTTTTGATAATCAGTAGTTAGCTAGAATTAAAATTCGATTTTGATAGTTAGTTTGGAGGTCAGAGGTAAAAGGGTTTAGTAGGTCAGTTGGTAAATTCAAGTAATTTTCAGGGTTAATTTGGGGAATTAAAATGGGATAACAGTAATAAGCCTAAGGAAGTAGGGGCATTTTGGGTAGAAGAAAATGGCAATAGAGTAGATCTTTAAGCGAGGTAGGGGCAAATAAGGAAATACACTAAGATAGAATGTTCTAGATGGGGTATCTAGTAATATTTTTAATAAATAAGGTAGTCATTTAAATAACTAATAAAAGAATAAGGATAAAGCTGTAATAAAAGAGGGACCATAGTGTAATTAATACAATGTGAACTTCCCTCCAAATTTAAATCTATAAATAGGCATCAATGTGCATCATTTTATAAGTTTTAGCACTCCAAAAAATTCCTAAAAAATAGCTAGTAAATTCCAGATCTGAAATTAAGCTCTTTCAGATCCAAATCTTCTTCTATAATCCAAATTCACTCAAAAGTCTAAAAAACAATAGAAAAAAAAAATCCAAAACAAGTAAAAGTTACTGTTCTATTGAAGTTGCAGTTTTGAATTTGATATTTCAGAAGATTTTGAGTTGTTAGGGTGTGTTCAAGTCGATTTTGAGGATTTTCAGTGGTAAATGGTTGTTGTTTGACATCTCAATGGAATTTTGAGATTTCTTCTGAGTTAGTCGATTATTTTTGAAATTATTTCTGGATTTTACTTCATCTTTGAGTTGAAGCTGGTGTGAACTTTGCTGTTTGAACATCACAAATTGTTGCTGCCTGATTCTCTGTTGCTAACTTCCTCTATCACTCATTGTATTTCCAGGTACACTATTGGATCTATTGATGCAGAATTTTATTCGGTGTATACTAATAGTTTGAAGATTAATGATGAAGTGTTGTATATTAGAATCTGTCTTTATTTTCGTTAATTGTAGTTTAGTTTAAACATATTTGTGTTTGTATTAAATAGTAATATTTGTAGTAATTGGGACTGTTGAACTAATGATTAACTGAAAACATTTGGATTGTTTGCTCATAGGATCAATAACATGTATGAGATTGTAGATTTAAACTTTACAGCTAAATTTGTATATCCGGTTTAGTTTCATGATAGTGCAAAATTCATAATAAACAGGATATGCCGTTTTTTATAACTTGCAACATTTAACTATAGCTTTAACTATGTTCCTTATTACTGTCCAACAATTAGGATGTAAATATTCAATAAACATAACTGTGATCTCATTTGATTGTTAAACATTGGGCTTAAATAATGCAATACAACGGAATTAAGTTTAGAATAAATGTAGATTAGAATCTCTCTTATTTTCTCTTCCTAGACAGTTTAGCTTAATCGCCTGATTGGTCTGACATCAATTCGTGATTTAAAAATCTTCATGTGGT